>JAHLWY010001877.1:0-14555 GCA_020002185.1 Paraescarpia echinospica
GAGGGAGAGAGGGAGAGAGGGAGAGAGGGAGATATATATATATATATATATATATAATATATTCATTCAATAATAATGCATTCAATAAGCACAATTACTTAATAGCAAGCGGGCTTAGTGCAAGATGTGTATGTAAACCACTTAATGTTATGCAGTGTGCGGACGTTAAAACGCCTTCTACAAAGACTTGGCTTAAGGCGCAGACAAGTAGTTGACTACGCTAGGGTTGCAACAGCAATGCAGGTACTTTCAAGTGTAAATAAATACTCATGTCTATGTTGCACATGTTCACGGCTACTGGAAATAATTAAAAAATATATTTATGTAACACAAGAAGTAAAAGGAAAGTTCGTAAATGAAGTAGAATTTAAATGTATTTGAATATGTCAAAAATATAAATAGCAATTCAGTATTAAATGAATTCTTCATGATCTTCTATATTCTAGTACATCCTTGAAACAATACACATGTAAACGGAAGGTGTAATTGTTTCTGTTTAGCATCATATCGAAGAAATAAATGTACACAGTTGAATAGTTGTCTTGTTGAATGTGCTAACCTGCTTATGCAATATGCATCAATACCTTAACAACTAGTTAAATAGAGGCGCTTTGTTGTGTATAATGTATACCTTATGAAAGTAAAGTATATTTAATGGGTGTTTTTTGTTTGTTTACAACATATATATATATGTGTGTGTGTGTGTGTGTGTGTGTGTGTGTGTGTGTGTGTGTGTGTGTGTGTGTGTGTGTGTGTGTGTGTGTGTGTGTGTGTATATATATATATATATATATATATATACATTATGTAAATCTCTTTTCCACATAATAATTGTTTCAGCACGAGTTGGAAGGAAGTGGACGTTGTTTGGGCTACAGGAGCATGACAGGACGACTACGCAACCTCCACGGTTTGATGGTGCCAAGGTGTGTCCAGTGTTTAGCAACAACAAATTTATTCAGAGAATATTAGCAGTAGTATATATAACACTCCATATGTTATCCTTCATTTAGTTTAATTACATGACCACTATGACCACAGGTGTGGTACTATTGGCGGAGATTCTAATGTGGCATAAGATGTACACAGCAAAAAACGTTTGACAGTTTTTATTTTCATCTCATTTTTATCTTTCATTGTAAATAACATGGACATTTTAAATCGTAATATAATCTTATTAGCATAATAACTTATATTCTCAGTTCATGTGGCTACTGTCCTGGGATTATACGAAGTCTTTTCCTACTGTTGCAACACGTGTTCTAAACCTGAGCTGAAACCTTGATTGTCAGTCGGACGTAAATGTGAGCGCAAAGTTTGCCGCTACCGTGACAGCACTAATTTTGATGTGTACCTGCTACTGAAGGGCATACTGTAACTAAGTGATGTGAGGCTCCATCTACATATGTGTGAATTTATTTATGATAGTTTATTTCATTTACAGGGACACGGTAATGACATTGTTACAAATAATGGACCCAGAAAGGGTATCCGAGCGACGGATAAACAGATTTTCCCGGAGGCAATATTATAGCAAAGGCCCAAACTATCTCATTCATATTGATGGGTACGACAAGCTAAAGCCGTTTGGTTTTGCAATACACGGAGCAATATGCGGGTGAGGCCAGTTTGTTTTTTATTGGCATGTTTAATGATGTGTTTATGTAATGACTAACCACGCTGCCCTCTTCTGTTATCAAATGTGTAATGAAAATATGTTTCACTTGGTAGGTGACGCCACAGTGACAATTTATTTCCTCTTAGGTACTTTGCGACAACCAAACCACCCATACGCAATAGGCCTACTGTGTATGAAAGAGTTTTGGGGTGTTTTGGAGTCAGTTTTAATTTTACTTGTAAAGTCAGATGCAAAACAACACTACTTGAATAGTAACCTAGTTGTCAGCCGAATACATTGGCTGATAGATATATATATATATATATATATACAGTGTATATATATATATATATATATAGTTTTATGTATGCGGTTCAAGTGTGTCATGAAATTAAACTAGATGTGCTGATTCAGATTCTCCAGGAAAATACTATGGCTCAAGGTGGGCAGAACCAACAAAGATCCCTATGTTGTCGCCCATCATTTCATAGAGTTTGTGGAGGTCATCAGTGGTAACGTGTTCTTTATTGGCATTTACATATGCAAAATACATGTAAACCACACACACGCACGCACACACTCACTAGCATAGCATAAATGTACGTATGTACGTACGTACGTATGTACGTATGCACGTATGTACTTATGTACGTATGTACTTATGTACGTATGTACGCATGTATGCATGTACGTATGTATGTATGTATGTATGTACGTATGTACGCATGTACGTATGCACGCATGCACACATGCACGTATGCACGAATGCACGCATTCATGCATGTAAGTATGTACGTACGTACGTACGCACGTATGTAAGTATGTACGTATGTACTTATGTACGTATGTACGCATGTATGCATGTACGTACGTACGCATGCACACATGCACGCATGCACGAATGCACGCATTCACGCATGTAAGTATGTACGTACGTACGTACGTACGTACGTACGTATGTAAGTATGTACGTATGTACTTATGTACGTATGTACGCATGTATGCATGTACGTACGTACGTACGTACGTATGTATGTATGTATGTATGTATGTATGTATGTATGTACGTATGTACGTATGTACGTATGTACGTATGTACGTATGTATGCATGTACGCATGCACGCATGCACGAATGCACGCATACACGCACGTACGGATGTACGTATGTATGTATGTATGTACGTATGTATGTATGAACAAATAAAGAGTGATGGAATCGTACCACTTAATTGGTGAGATGCGCATGTTACAGCCGTGCCACGGTGCATCAGGATGGACCGGGGAACTGAGAACGTCTTCATGGAGGACATACAACGAGCCTTCAGATGGGACCACTTGGATGGCATGGCGCGTGACAGCAGTGTGGTGTATGGGAGTTCCCATAGAAACCAGGTGTATACACCTAAATAATATATATCTATATCTATCTATCTGTCTGTCTGTATGTCTGTCTGTCTGTCCGTCTGTCCGTCTCTCTGTATGCCTGCCTGCCTGCCTGCCTGCCTGCCTGCCACATACCTACCTATGTACATATATATATACATATGTATATATATATAAGGTAATTAGTATTAATATGCATACATTTGATATGGTACATACACATACACATTCATATATATATAACATAATTTTTTTACATGGTATGTACCTTATCAAATGTATGCATATTAATACTAATTACCTTCACACGTTTGAATTTTCGATTAATTGTTTCATAATTACAGTGAGAACATGATGTATATTTTAAATGTCTTTTTCAGAGAATTGAACGTTGGTGGCTGTCGCTTCGACGCAATGGGATGGACTGGTGGATAAATCTGATGAAAGACTTCGAGTCTCAAGGAATCATTTCAACCGACGATGATATTAAGATGTAAGCAGTATTTTGTACACTTCTGAAACAGCGTGAGTCTTTGTGCAAACGAACGGGGTAACTAACATAAGCAATTCAAAGCAAGGACCCAGAAAGACTAACTTACATAATTGTTTACGCAGTGTTATGTACAGCATGTATTACTTACAACAGTTTTTTTTAAACAAGACATGCACAATATCGGTAGGCCTGATTTAATTCTACAATACAATTCAAGCAGCTTCGTTCATTTTAGGGAGTGCTTGCGATTTTGCTTCACCCAGCTGATTCAAGTCGACCTCGACCAAATTGCTGGAGAGTGGAATCAGCACCATCTCAGCGTAAGACGCACAAGCGACACGGTCGTCCGAGGAAAACCAGACCTGCTGTATTTCTTGCCAGAGATTTATGGTAACGTAGCATTTAAATTGATGTACATTAATGCTATGCAATTTGCACACATACGCATAAGGCAATTTAAGTTTACCGTGCATATTTGACGTACATATTTAATAATTGTATTCATCCCAAAGATCCCTAGCGGAGTGATAGGAACCTTTTCCTAAGTCACAACAGTTATATTAAGCAAACCAATGTATGTACCTCATTACAGTATGTAAAATAAATTGAATATTGTCTCTCTCTCTCTCTCTCTCTCTCTCTCTCTCTCTCTCTCTCTCTCTCTCTCTCTCTCTCTCTCTCTCTCTCACACACACACAACACACCACACACCACACTCCACACACCACACACCGCACTCCACACACACATGTGAACATCTCCAGGCAAGCTGTGTGTAGTTTTAAACAAGGCTATTATTTTTTAGGCATCATCGACTTAAGCAATGTGTTTATATACAAACGTTGATATTATTACGTTTACATTGTTGTGTTCCCTACGTTTGATTGAAACGTTTATTGTGTTGCACAATGCACGTTATAAACATTTACTAAGTTGTTCATACCGCTGCAGGTACAGTCGACTACAAAGTCGAAGTCGATCAGGAAGACATCAGAAACGTGAAGAGGATGCGAAGGAAACCCCGTGATTCAGGCTGTCGTGTTGACACTGAACGAGTCTTCCAGGGGCTGCTGGATCAACATGGACGAAACAAGCCGCAAGTCGTCCAGGAAGCGATCGAGCTGTACCGATGGCTTGTACCACGTGTCACCGCCTAAGCGCAATATATGTCATAAGTGGCGAACTTGAACTAGAGGACATGAAGTAACGCTAATGATGAGAGATTGTATGTAAAATGTTAATTTGTTTTTGTAAAATGTATCATTAAACGCTAACATTTTTGCTTTGAACAGTGTTGCCAGGTCACATATTTTTTCTGCACAAAGACACAAAAAATAAAACCCAAACAAACCCACAAAATCGTCAAGTGGCGCATAAAATTAATTAGAAAATGCACATACAAGTATGTGCAACTAAAACATCCTCACGGGTATTTACGAAGAGAAAACTCATATTCTTCCTCCTTGAAACACACAATACAACCACGTGACTCTAAATATATGGGGTTAAATCTCATCTCAATCTCAAGCCTCCCACCTAAATATTTCGGTTCAGTCCCCCCAAGTCCGGTTCCGACGCATATGTATATAACTAAACTATTTTAAGTTGTTTCTTTTATTCACGGGCAGTAGACCCTATGTAAATTGTGACTGGGTTATTCACTATAGTTGAGCGCCATCTACGCTTGCATTTTGAATCATTTTTAGCATTGCATACACGCACATACATGCGCACACTCACTCGCACGCACACTCGCTCCCACATACAACCTTTCACAAACTTCTCGTTAACACACTCGTCCATAGGATTTTTTTGGCTGGAAGACACCATCAGAAACAGTTTCATTGTGATGCAATTCGCATTGATGAAGTAGGTGAACTTAGATGTGACAAGAAAATGGTCATGCACAAGTCACATTCACGTATAATGAATATCTTGCAAATAATTAAATACATAGTTAGTTGATTGAATATGGAAAGAGGAAATATACCGAAAACAGTCCAGTTGCAAGCATAGGAACGAATGGTAGCTGCGGTGGCAGTAGGAGAAATATTCACCGACGCGTAAAGGTAAACAAAATTGGTTTCTAAACCAGCTTATACTGCATGAGCATTACTGATGATTCACAATTTCAATTTGCAAGTCCATTTTTTCATGTTTATTACCCATGTGTATTTCATGTGTCGACATAGTCAAGTACTTTTGAAACAGCATGTATTAGGCTTGTTAACAAATGTAAATGCGTAGTAATATATATCATTTCTAACTCCCTCAGTTCGATTTTTGGCTTCTAACGTTCACGGAAATGCAAACCTACAAAGCATTCGCTATGAAGTGTTTGTTCGTTTGTGCAGATTTGTATTTCGTTTTGGTGTAATTGACAGAAAAACCTTAAAATTAATTACGACCATGTCGGTTCGAAATTAGTTATAGGACCTCAGTCGGAAAATACGATTTATCAAAGCACGTGGCGTTAGATCGAGGTCTGGAACATTTCTGACGAGACCTCGATCTAACGGCCGGTTTATTTACACATCTGTGCCAGTGAATCAACTAAAAGGAAAGCTAAAGCCTAATCTATAGCTAGAGGCAGCTGCTAAACAAGGAGATGTATGTGGATGAATGTTTAAAGTCTACGGCCCAATAAACAAAAGTGATGCACGTGTTTTTTGTATTTGGTTGCCGTCGTCGTGTCTGTCAAGGTTGATGATGACATGATGATGATGGTTTATTACAGAAACTATGACACAATACATTCGATATTTGATGCACATTTGATACATACACTGTTATAGTTTCTGTAATGAGAGTTTAAAGCCACGAGTGGCTGATGTTCCCTCTCCATACATGTAATACATATGTAATTCCATGGTGCACATAAAATAATTTAATAAAAAGAAGAAGAAGAAGAAACAGATTGTGCAATTGAAGAAAGAAAATCAGCAACACAAATCACAGCAATACTATTGTCATGAATACACGCATTAGAATGCAACAATGAATGTTAGTTATATAAGTCACTAACATTATTTACTCACAAAAATCTCTTGACATTTAGACGTTGCCAGTGCATATATACAATCCACTGTTGTTGTTATATAATTCCATAGCTTAACACCTCGACATCTAATGGTTTTATATAATACGTTGGTTTTAGAAATCGGTACATGCAATAGATCCACATGGCGTGTCATATAATTATTGGTTAACGATTTGCCCTTAAATATAAAGAAAATACAATTGGTTTCTCATTCTACCATGAGCACATTTTCTTTAGACGAACAATTTGTAATTAAACAGGCTGAAGAAAGAAAGCTCATGTTAAATGTATGATTATTTTAAAAATATTTTAAAAATCGTATTGTCAACGCGGATTTGAAATACCGTTTTGAAAATGTTTGTATTGTTATCTGTGTCATGTTTACGTGTTAAAGTTCGCCACTTATGACATGTATTGCGTTTCAGCAGTGACGCGTGGTGCAAGTCCCTGGAAGACTAGCTCAGTGGTTACTCCGCTACAGCCTCAATCACGGGGTTTCCTGCACATCCTCTTCATGTGTCTGATGTCTTCCTTGTCGACTTCGACTTTGTAGTCTACAGTAGATATAGCGTTTTACACAAGCTAGTAAATTGTTATAACATACATTGTATAACATTACAAATGTTTCAATCAAACTTAGGGAAGACAACAACTATATTATCAATATCAATGTTTGTGTTTAAAAACATTGCTTAAATCGATGCTGTTTGTAGTACAATAACCTTGTCTAAAACTAAACAGAGGTTGTTTGCAAAAAGTTATTATAGTATCCTATGTTTAATAAGGTGAAGCTAATTTCCTACTTTACTGTTCATTTGTAAATATAATTTTCTCACCGTATACTAATTGTTCATAATGTACTCTCACTCCTATTTTGCATGTTTTAATGACATAGACAATAATCAATTTATTTTACATACTGTAATGATGGTTTGCTTAATGGTACTGTTGTGACTCAGAAAAAGGTTCCTATCGCTCCGCTAGGGATCTTTGGGATGAATACAATTATTAAATATGTACGTCAAATATGCACGGTAAACTTAAATTGCCTTATGCGTATGTGTGCAAATTGCATAGCATTAATGTACATTAATTTAAATGCTACGTTACCATAAATCTCTGGCAAGAAATACAGCAGGTCTGGTTTTCCTCGGATGACCGTATCGCTTGTGCGTCTTACGCCTTCGTTCGTTTTTGATCAGTGCCAACTATACTCTGTGTTAATGATTTCTCCTAAAACGTGCGGTGCAAACAAATTTAACGAATATGCACAAAGAAGCACGGTGTTTCAGAAGTGTGTACAACATATTACTTATTGTATGTTAATATAATCGTCGATTGAAATGATTCCTTGAGACTCGTAGTATTTCATCGTTCAGTTTTCTAAGAAAGATACTTCTGATATACATCATGTTTTCACTGTAATTGTAATTTCACTGTAATTTATATATATATATATATATATATATACGTGGTATATATGTATATATATATATATATATATATATATATATATATATATATATATATATATATAATTGACGTGTGATATAATGTGTTTACGAAATCAAAACGTGTGATGCTAATTACTATGACCATGCATACCGCTGATACCGTACATACTTACGTGATAATGTAATTTCTCCGTACTTACAATGAATAAATAATGTAAACCAATACTCATTCAATATTTTTATTGTTGAGGTGCATACTCTTGGTTTCTATGGGAACTTCCATAGACAACAACAACATGTCTTACGACATATCATCAAGGTGATCCCATCTGAACGATTGTCCTCCAAAAACACATTCGCCTTTCCTCGTCCCGTTCTGATACACATTAACAGCTATGTTACACGGCTGTAACACAACTGAATTTGTTAGACTAGAGAGCAATGTCGTTTTCTATATGATTCAGCACAAACGAGTATATCAAAATTGTAATTTACACCTGGAAGTGCCGATGCACTAAAGTGGGGGTTAAGTAGCACTTTCGGTTAATTGTATCTCTTGTCTGGCAAGTGAATTACACGATGTGTCAAAGTCGGTGCGTCTGTGGAGACGATAATCCCTGGATCAGAAGCTATAATTAGAACAGCACCACCTCCCAAAATTGCAGCAATGGACTAGAATGATGCTACTTATTTACATCATCTGGTCGTAGTTGCGCCTGTGGTTAATTGTGTCTTTGATATGACTAGTCGACACAATTGTTTCTGAACAAGCATAAGCATGAGTCAACTAAGATGGGCAGGGCTTATAGAGAAAATGGGAGAAGAACGGATGGCAAAGAGAGCAGATGCACAGAGACTGGAAGGGAAAAGGAGGCGAGGAAGAACTAGACTGCGATGGGAAGACTATGGAAAAAGAGATTTTGAAGGATTGGGAGAAGGGTGGAAAACGAGAGCGAACGATCTGGTGGAGAGAGCTGTGCAGGATCAGCGAGAGAAATTTAAAACAAATCAGACATCGAGCATCGGAATCGAGGCCAGTTTCACCCCCTGACAGACAGGGATATATGAGGAGTTCAAATTCATGCTTGTGGAGAGCCTCAATGTAGATATTTTGGGGGTGCAAATCGAGGTTTTTGAAGAGCCTGAAGATGGAGTTATTTCGGCGAGCCTAAATGGGTGTGCAAATTGTGATGTTGGAGAGCCTTAATGTGGCTGTTTTGGCCAGCCTCAAGAGGGGGCGTGCAAATCGAGGTTTTGGAGAGCCGCAACCCACTAAATATCCACCATGTTCGACAGCAGTATTTCGGGTTTGGCTTTGTTGTTTGGGCTTGTACAAATTCGTGACCTTAGGCAACACTGGATGCCTTTTATGTTCAACGCATGTGTCCATGGTTGATGACTTTGAGTGTGCGTATACGGTTACACATCTAGTTATTGTGCACAAAAGATTATGTGATTGTACTTCTAAATATTATGATAGAAGCCTAATGCGATTGAGTTTAGACTAAGATAAATGGGGGCATGCGGGCAATCACTTTAAAAAATGTAATCTAGGTTCTCTCACCAAAACCGGAGACCAAAAATGAATTACTTCATAGCATGAGGTGTGTACCTCTTCTACCACTCTCCATTTCATTTTTGGTTTCATCTGAATATCCTTGATCGAAAATATAAACGATAATTTATGTACCTCCACACATGAAAAACGGGGATGTTGAACGCATTTTTCAGTTGAACATTAACCGTGGGCTTTGAAGTATACATTTCTTGAATATTTATTCATTAATGACATGATATATTTTCATAGGTGTACATGTCATGTTCATTATGCCTTACATAAATATAACAATATATATATATATATATAACTATAATCAGTTAGACCCTAATAAACTTTAGTGTCTTTAGTTTATAATAAAATATCTAAATCGTAAACTAAAATAGTATTGTCTCTAATTATTTTACCAAACCTACATATAAAATGCACAAACGAGGTAGCGAATCGTTGTTCCTAGAGTGTAGTTTCATTTTTGCTAAGGGATCATCTCGGAACATCGATGTCCGATATCAAGCGAAATTATTTTTGTTGGGGGGACGGGGGTCTGAGGCAGTTTCACCTGGCGTCGGACATCGACCGACACTCTTAATTATACTGGTATCATCATATTAATATTTAAAAAATTCGTCTGAGGTGGGTGGGGGGGCTGAGGCAAGATGAAAGTAATTTCGTCTGATATCGGACATCAACGTTCTGAGATGACCTCTAAGTGAATCGAATTGTAGACGCACCGCGCGCACCGTGCACGTCCTAGTAGACTTACTACAAGTTAACTTCCTGTCAATTTTGGCTGTTTATTACGTGGTCCAATAGCGCTGGTAGCCTGATTTGAGTGGGCCTATTTATTGACACCGCGTTATTCATACTTGTATTTCGGCGCAACGCTGCTTTTATGTGCTACTACGGAACCCAGATTAAGTAATTAAACATCACTGAATTTGCATCGAAGATCGTCTCACGGAATATGTGTCAGTTTTTTCCAGACATGGAAATGTTGGGGACCGAGGAGTAAATCAAGAAGCATAAATTATGAAAAGTTTATATTTTTATTTATATAAGGCATAAATAACATGTTTGCATTCTGAACAGATATTATGTCATTAATTAATAAATATAAACAAATAGGCTTCAAAACTGTTGGTTAATGTTAAACTGAGAAATACCTTAACCATCCCTGGTTCATCGTGTCTGCAGGTACACTAAATAGTGTTTATATTTGCGATCAGGGATATCCAGATGGAAACAATAATTATTTAACAAATAAAATGTTGAATAGGTACATATTTCATGTTATAAAGTAATCTATTTCAGTCCCTAGTCTAGTTTTTGCGAAGAGGCTGCCTGCCTGGCACCCGTTTTTGTTCGGCTAAATTAAATCCCAGTAGATGTCCGAGACAATATTTAGAAGTACAATCACATAATCTTTTGTGCACAATAACTAGATGTGTAACCGTATACGTACAGTCAGCGTCATCAGCCAACATCACATGCTCTGAACACAAAAAGAAATGTGTTTAATACAAATAAATAAAAATGGCTGCCTAAGTCTCGTTTTCGGCGTACGCATGCTCATTGCGGCACCTTTATAATGTATACCATCGCATCGCGCATCGCATCGCGCATCGCATCGCGTATCGCATCGCGCATCGCATCGCGCATCGCATCGCGCATCGCATCGCGCATCGCATCGCGTATCGCTTCGCGCATCACGTATCGCATCGCGCATCGCATCGCGTATCGTATCGCGCATCGCGTATCGCATCGCGCATCGCGTATCGCATCGCGCATCGCATCGCGCCTCGCATCGCATCGCGCATCGCATCGCGTATCGCATCGCGCATCGCGCATCGCATCGCGTATCGCATCGCCCTATGGCGCGTATCGCATCGCGCATCGCATCGCGCATCGCCCATCGCATCGCGCATCGTCCATCGTCCATCGCATCGCGCATCGCATCGCGCATCGTCCATCGCATCGCGCATCGCATCGCGCATCGTCCATCGCATCGCCCATCGCATCGCGCATCGCTCATCGCATCGCCCATCGCATCGCGCATCGCGTCATCGCCCTATGGCGCTGCAGGTTGCCACACAAAAACGCGATGGCCCTTCTCGGCCATCATAATAACGTTTCTTTCATTCCCTGCAAAAGTTGTCCTAACATGTTCTTGAAAAATTAACAGCATATTTAATCTCCATTGACACAAATGCTGTAGAGAAGTGAAATTCTCATACTTCATTTTTCAGAAAAATTCACCTAAACTTGATACCCCTCAATTTTGCCTCAATCTGGTGGGGGATTTTGAAATATTGTATGGTGCGTTCTGTAAAATAACCACTGTGCGAATACGCGAGCGACTAGCGTATTATTTATTGTTACCTCGTGAAAGATCTAATGCAGTAGTACATTCAGTATTCAAAGTACTCGAACAAATATTCACACATTACACCAAAACGGTATTTTCAAGAGCACTCTTTCGGTAATGGCGGAAGAATCTTTAGTGTGGTCTTACCCCAGCGACAAAATTAGCGATTTGGCGATTATCAATTTGTGTTGCCCTCTACCGATCAAATGTTCAATATTCGCCGTAATTATAATTTGTTCGGTAGACGGCGATTGTAGTGTAGTACCACACCTGGTGGGGTGCCGTTGGATTCTTTTTAGCAGCAGTAATGCTGCATTATGATGTTTTTGGTGAGCCTCAAGAGGGGTACAATTGGAGGATTTTTGTGAGCCTCCTAAAGAGTGTGCAGTTGGAGGGTACTGATGGACCTAGGGGGCAGTTGGAGTTGTTTGTGAACCTCCTGAAGGGTATGCAGTTGGAGGATAATTATGGACCTCAGGGGCAGTTGGAGTTGTTTGTGAACCTCCTGAAGGGTGTGCAGTTGGAGGGTAATGATGGACCTCGGGGGCAGTTGGAGTTGTTTGTGAACCTCCTGAAGGGTGTACAGTTGGAGGATAATGATGGACCTCGGGGGCATTTGGAGTTGTTTGTGAACCTCCTGAAGGGTGTGCAGTTGGAGGATAATGATGGACCTCGGGGGCAGTTGGAGTTGTTTGTGAACCTCCTGAAGGGTATGCAGTTGGAGGGTATTGATGGACCTCGGGGCAGTTGGAGTTGTTTGTGAACCTCCTGAAGGGTGTGCAGTTGGAGGGTATTGATGAACCTCGGGGGCAGTTGGAGTTGTTTGTGAACCTCCTGAAGGGTGTGCAGTTGGAGGATAATGATGGACCTCGGGGGCAGTTGGAGTTGTTTGTGAACCTCCTGAAGGGTGTGCAGTTGGAGGATATTGATGGACCTCGGGTGCAGTTGGAGTTGTTTGTGAACCTCCTGAAGGGTGTGCAGTTGGAGGGTAATGATGGACCTCGGGGGCAGTTGGAGTTGTTTGTGAACCTCCTGAAGGGTGTGCAGTTGGAGGATAATGATGGACCTCGGGGGCAGTTGGAGTTGTTTGTGAACCTCCTGAAGAGTGTGCAGTTGGAGGATATTGATGGACCTCGGGGGCATTTGGAGTTGTTTGTGAACCTCCTGAAGGGTGTGCAGTTGGAGGATAATGATGGACCTCGGGGGCAGTTGGAGTTGTTTGTGAACCTCCTGAAGGGTATGCAGTTGGAGGGTATTGATGGACCTCGGGGCAGTTGGAGTTGTTTGTGAACCTCTTGAAGGGTGTGCAGTTGGAGGGTATTGATGGACCTCGGGGCAGTTGGAGTTGTTTGTGAACCTCCTGAAGGGTGTGCAGTTGGAGGATAATGATGGACCTCGGGGGCAGTTGGAGTTGTTTGTGAACCTCCTGAAGGGTGTGCAGTTGGAGGATATTGATGGACCTCGGGTGTAGTTGGAGTTGTTTATGAACCTCCTGAAGGGTGTGCAGTTGGAGGGTATTGATGGACCTCGGGGGCAGTTGGAGTTGTTTGTGAACCTCCTGAAGGGTGTGCAGTTGGAGGATATTGATGGACCTCGGGTGCAGTTGGAGTTGTTTGTGAACCTCCACAGAAGGGGTGGTAGTACCCAGTTGGAGGACTGTGGTGAGACCTCAGGGCGAGGATTGGAGTTGTTTGTGAACCTCCTGAAGGGTGTGCGGATTGGAGACTTATTGATGGGCCTCAGGGGTGCAGTTAAGGTTGTTTGTAGGAACACTCCTGAAAGGGGTGTGCAGTTCGAGGGTATTGATGGACCTCTAAAGGGGGCAGTTGATTGTTTGTGAACCTCCTGAAGGGGTGTGCAGTTGGAGGTATTGAGAATGGACCTCAGGCTTGTTGGGGTGTTGTGAACCTCCCGAAGGGTGTGTGCAGTTGGAGGGTATTGATGGACCTCGGGGCAATTGGAGTTGTTTGTGAACCTCCTGAAGGGTGTGCAGTTGGAGGATAATGATGGACCTCGGGGGCAGTTGGAGTTGTTTGTGAACCTCCTGAAGGGTGTGCAGTTGGAGGATATTGATGGACCTCGGGGGCAGTTGGAGTTTTTTGTGAACCTCCTGAAGGGTGTGCAGTTGGAGGGTATTGATGGACCTAGGGGCAGTTGGAGTTTTTTGTGAACCTCCTGAAGGGTGTGCAGTTGGAGGGTATTGATGGACCTCGGGGCAGTTGGAGTTTTTTGTGAACCTCCTGAAGGGTGTGCAGTTGGAGGATATTGATGGACCTCGGGGGCAGTTGGAGTTGTTTGTGAACCTCCTGAAGGGTGTGCAGTTGGAGGGTAATGATGGACCTCGGGGGCAGTTGGAGTTGTTTGTGAACCTCCTGAAGGGTGTGCAGTTGGAGGATATTGATGGACCTCGGGGGCAGTTGGAGTTGTTTGTGAACCTCCTGAAGGGTGTGCAGTTGGAGGATAATGATGGACCTCGGGGGCAGTTGGAGTTGTTTGTGAACCTCCTGAAGGGTGTGCCGTTGGAAGGTATTGATGGACCTCGGGGGCAGTTGGAGTTGTTTGTGAACCTCCTGAAGGGTGTGCAGTTGGAGGATAATAATGGACCTCGGGGGCAGTTGGAGTTGTTTGTGAACCTCCTGAAGG
>JAHLWY010001878.1:0-14554 GCA_020002185.1 Paraescarpia echinospica
TTGTCCAGTGTGGCAGTAATTTGTCAGGTGGGGAAGAGCTGGCAGAACATGTCGTGGTGTAATGGTGGAAGAAGAAGCAACCCTCTTTCGTGGAATCTGTAAAACATGACATTGCACTATTACGGTAAACAATTTGCTATAAATTATCACATTACAAAAAAAAGATAATGTAGAATTCTTTTTTTTCAAGTGAGAAACCAATAAGTTTCCATGTGAATAATGCAGTACATACCGACTTGATGTGATGTGCAGTAGACTTGCTAGATGTAGTAGGCCCTGGGGACAGCGGAATGCGAGTGGACAATGGTTGTGTAATGGTCTGCAATAGAGACAGATACTGAATAAAGCTCATGTCTGGATTAATTATGGAGTGTTTGGTATATTAATAATATGGTCATATAGTGGGTCATTATATGTGAAGGTAACCAATAATTCTGAAATTGGTTGCACTCAACTCTTCAGTTTTTGAATAATCAATTTGGTGATATCCCTTGAGAAGATGAACATGAAACCAAAATAGGAGCCTCTGAACTCCAGTAATTTTGGGACTACAGCAATTTGACATTTAGAACTTCAATTTATAATTACGTTGAGTTTAAAAATTAAATAAAACAATCAATATTTCAAATGTTAATATATATTGCTTTATTCAATTTGTAGTTTTTTATAATGATTAAATAAAATCATAATATCAATAATGTTACTTTTGTGTTACTTTAATTCTTGTTACTTTTTTATGTAGTTTTCTGACAACCAACTAAACCATACTGTTACACTGCTGCTTGGTTGACAGATAAGTATCAGTTCAAGTACAAATTGTAAAACCAGTACAAAAATAATATTGTGATATTTTTCACACCAATGGGAGTTTAGGTTCAATAGTCTGCAGCCACTAAACCCGTCTTATGTAAAAAGGATAGTTTGTCACAGACATACTATCAATTCTTATTTGATTTGGAATTGAACTGATAAAACATACACATACATTTGAATAAAACATCAAAACAGATTGAATTGGAATTGAATGAACTGATCAAATCGCCTAAGTTGGATTCAATCGAACCGAGTGATTTCATCCGAGTTGCGCAAAAATCTGACTTAGCCGAAGATGACATATCCCAGCGCCAAAGGCAACCCTCTAAAAGCCCTAAGGTAACTGTAAATAACGCGGTAACTATAAATGTTGATGTCCACAAGCAACATACAACATCATACAGTATTAAAACAGTGTTATGCTTCATTTAGGCATGGATCTCTAAGGTTATAGCTTACGAAGTGATTTTGTTGAATACTGCAATTGGACTTTGGCAAGGAAAAACACATAATCTCGGATCAAATGGACCGACTCAGTTATTCCGAGTTAGGCAAAGATCCGACTTACACAAAGATTTTTATGGGAAATTCATTACAAACCAAACGTTCCTCGGAATTCTGTCCGAGTTGAGCAAAGATCCGACTTAGGTGAATCCGACTTAGGCGAGGTTTACTGCATTTACAATGATTCCTTACAGAAATTTACATTTATAAATGGTAACAGTCCCAGTACACACATAAAGGGTTTATCACCTGACAACACCTGGGTGAAAAACCCTTTTGTACTACCCCTTTACATAACCCAGGTTGGTTTCCTTTGTTCATCATTTCTCTTATCTGCTCTTTCAGTCCCTAAATTCTCTATTTACACCAGTTTTATTACCAGCCCAAAACCTGACTGGTAATTGCAATTGGTACCTGCCTACCAAGTGGTTTATGGAGAAATGGGTTTGAAGGGCTTGGTCTTTGTTGCATCTCAAGTGATGGATGAGCTAATTACCTGTATTGCAGATTAGGCTTTATTTGTTAAAATAAAAAGCAGGTTGTGAATTTGCGAATACAAAACATAACACATTTTAATGTATATATATTGATTGAATTTCAACATCATAAAAGTGACACTTATTCACTGGCATTTAAATAAATTATAAGACACCAACTTTAAAAAATCAAAGATTTACCTCACACACTTTATTTTAACATAAAAGTACTTTTATAATATATAAAATAATAATAATAATATAAACAGTGTGTTACTTTTTATACCGTTACACTGTGTCCGTTACTTTCTTTCCTCTAACTATAACAAGATAGCTGTGCATCTGGAGCCTACGAATGTTTGTAAAATCAAATCAAAGTTGTCAAATTGTCAATTATCATTCTAAATAAATCAGTAGAATTGTCACTCACTTTTAATGAAATAAAAACATTGTCACTGTTATGTAATGGGAGTTGATTATCCAGCATGTCCCTGCTGCTGATTGATGGGTAGTTAGTGGAACCCTTATCAATGGTCATCAGTCAGTGATTTTTTATAAGACAAATGTTCAACATTTACACAAAATTCATTTTAACTCACAAACACATTCCGCCTAATGTTATTACAAAACATTCTGATGGGGTCATAGCGACAATTCCATACTTTTCTGCCCGGTGAGGTTAATCAAAGTGCTATACTATCGCTCACGCGAATTGATTGCCGTTAACTTTTGCTAGTCGTAGGCTTTCTTCTAGTCTTCAATGTGTAATATAGTTCTAGATTATTTCCAGCATATCTATGCCTTTGTTTACGCGGCCGTGATACCAATCAAAGTAAGTCAAATTCCCGGTGGAAGGCATGCATTCCTCAAAGCCAGAGCCGAGGCTAGCTAAGTCTGTCTGAGGTTCAGTTCCTGCCGACACCATTCCCAAACTAGAAAGCTAACTAACGTATATAACGTCAGATCCTGCAATATGAAATGGTACAAGATTGTCATTTAGGTAGTGAATATTCAATACTATCCTTCTTGCGATCTGACTTCATATGACAGCGCGCTAGACGGAGAATGTGCGGCGTTTCGACGGCTGTGGTCTGTAACTAAATATCGTCGGCATTGCTCCAAGCTTCAAAACCCGACGTCGCCGACGTTTCGACGGGACTTGTCCCATAGCATTACAAATATACATCCACTTCGAAACACGTTTCTTCAAAATGAGCCGAACAGAATTAACGGTACAGCGTATGCCATAACATGTGTACATGTGTTGACAACATTGCTTGCATCATGGGAATACCGCGGTAACAATAATGCTGCTCGTTTATTGGTTGCTTTTGGTCGTCATCAGTAAGATGGCTGCCTTCGTGTTATCGAAGATTTCATTATAATTTTCCACTTTGAGATAATATTACCAGTAAACCACTGACGTTAAAAATGTTATTATAGTTGTAAATAGTTAGTTTGCATTAACTCTGTTAGGTGCATAACACCAAACAGTTCCCTTACGTTTCCCTTTAAGTAATATCCATTTAAAGGGAATAAAAACATCTATTGCTTGAATTCATGTTATATTACATCTTGCTATCTATTTCCACGTCCACCAAGCCAAAAAAATCAAAAAAATCAATGAATTAGAAATTCCACATTTTATGCTGTGCATCCGGCATTTTCGAATATGCATATTTTTGGCGCGCTTTTCGGGATGCCGAGATGTGACGTCACTTATGACACACACTCGCATCAGGCCGACCCTTTCCATGCATTCAGAGCATGTTTACAAGTATAGCTTTTGGGTCGAAACGAGCGTCAGAATGAGTTATTGTGCAATATTCCGACGTAATACAAACACTAGTCATCATAGAGGAACAAGCAGTTATCTTACGGTTCCACATGAATCGAATTATATTCAAAACAACGAATGCGAATGGGCCTACAAGTCGACTAGGTTTCGTCGAACTTGGGCTCGTTTTCAGAATAATTATATCGAATGCAACCAACGGTAGATAATCTACACCAATAAACATACA
The DNA here is from genome assembly GCA_020002185.1 of Paraescarpia echinospica. Taxonomy (NCBI): domain Eukaryota; kingdom Metazoa; phylum Annelida; class Polychaeta; order Sabellida; family Siboglinidae; genus Paraescarpia; species Paraescarpia echinospica. The sequence goes on from JAHLWY010001878.1 coordinate 3,818, forward strand.
TAGCAAACATATATTGTATCCAGCTACATAAAGGAACGTATATAATCTCATAATAGCACTAGAATATCGATATATGAATGAGTTGTACAATTTATCATAACAACTTAAATCAGTCAAAGAGTTTCCGCTGGTCCAGTTAGCTCAGTGGGTAGGCGCGGTTGTTATTTATCGTATGTTTAACAATCGGGTGATGCCGGTTCAATCCTGACAGCATGCAAACTTTTGATTTTCTTTACACTTGTTTTGTTTATGTTTTCACGAAGTAATATAAACAAAATCATTTTATACTATAATGCATTGTTTGTAAATATGTTTTTATTTTTGTAGTAATTATTTATTCACCACAAAAATTAAAATATGGTCATTGTATATAACGATGTTTCTAAATTGTATTTATCCAGACAGATCTCAATCTGTTTTCACATATATAATTACACTATATTACCGTGCAATATATTTATAATTAATACATTATATATCCATTACATGGTATTTGTTTGGATAAATAAAATTTAGAAACATCGTTATATAATGACCATATTTTCATTTTTGTGGCGAATAAATAATTACTACAAAAATTAAAATTATTTACAAACAGTGCATTAGAGTATAAAATGATTTTGTTTATATTAGTTCGTGAAAACATAAACAAAACAAGTGTAAAGAAAATCAAAAGTTTGCATGCTGTCAGGATTGAAACGGCGTCACCCGATTGTAAAACAATCGATAAGTCACAAACGCGCCTACCCACTGAGCTATCGGGACCAGCAGAAATTCTCTGGCTGATTTAAGTTGTTATGATAAATTGTACAACTCCTTCATATATCGATATTCTAGTGATACTATGTGATTATACACGTTACTTTATGAGATGGATACAATATATGTTTGCTATGTATGTTTATTGATGTAAATTATCTCCCGTTGGTTGCATTCGATATAATTATTCTGAAAACGAGCCCAAGCTCGGCGAAACCTAGTCGACTTGTAGGCCCATTCGCATTCGTTGTTTTGAATAAAATTCATTTCATGTGGAACCGTAAGATAACTGCTTGTTGCTCTAAGATGACTAGTGTTTGTATTACGTCGGAATATTGCACAATAACTCATTCTGACGCTCGTTTCGACCCAAAACCTATACTTGTAAACATGCTCTGAATGAATATTCATATATATATATTTATACGTATAAATATATTTATATATATATATGTATAAATATATTTATATATATATATATATATATATATATATGGGTGTGTATATATATATATATATATATATATATATAGGGGAAACCCGGGTGTAATGTATATCTGAAGGTTGTTCTGGGATTCCTATAGTGAATTACAACTTGTATATACACATATAACAACATATGTGTCAGTGTAGATAATTTAAAACTGCTATTAATCGTTATCGAGTTGTCACAACGCGACCCCAAATTCCTTTGTCACTACGCTTAAGTGCATGTACACAAGTTCGCTCCCACCTAAGCACGTTTGCAGAACAATGCGAGACTAGGCAAAACTAGGTCTAGTCTCAGCTCCTGTCACCGCTGCCCATCCCACGTCTTTGCACCTAATAAACATCCCCATTTACTCAAAACGCACGACACAAAATACTCCGGCGACTGGTGAATTTGGGCGCGGTTATCTGACGTAAGCGCCGCTTGATAAGTGTCTGGACACGTCATTCGTCGCCGTCTCTGCGTCGCTGTGGTTGTTTTTGTTCGCTGCTCCGTCTGTTCAAAGCTCTTCGGCCGACGCAACCATGTCGCGACTTATTGTCGTTGTCTGTACAGCTGCCTGCGTAGCACTCTTGTGCAGTCACTCAACGTAAGTTCTGCATAACGGTCTGAACGACGTTGTTGGTTGTTAGGCGTAGGTTAGTACCTGTGACAACATAGGGACTTGAACGAGAAAAAAACGATTGTTTGCAACATACGTTATGTGTCAGAATAATCAGTTATTTTAATTAGGGTTTCCAGAACGACTGGAGAGCGATGTCCTACTGAGAGAACAACATTAATAATACGGTTCCTATAAATGTATAAATATGTGTTACAATTAATATTAAATAGTCCTAGGGATAAATAATGATATAAATTAGTATTACGGAATTGATATTTATGTAAACGTTCGTGGATGTATAACACATTGCACACAATGCCAGATGTGTAGTGTGATAAAAAACCACGATAAATGCATCGATCTGTTTTATATGTAAAAGTGTTGTTATGGCTCAAAGGACCCCATATGTTGGCTCAAAGGATATGCAGTTGGGGTCCCTTGAGCCTACACATGCTTCCACTATTGTTCACATGTTTGGAAATTGATATATCCCAACTTCATTAATGCAATGATCATATTAAAAGACACCTTGTTTATATGATGATAGTGCTCTTTTAATGTTAAAAACGGTATTGTTTTCAAGGTTTATCGCTGATGACGTGAAAAATGGCTCATAGATCCCAATCTTCACCAATAACACTTCTAGTATATATATGTTTGTACTACTCGCGCCTTTAACAATAAGAACACAAGATCTAGCATGTGTAATTGTTTCATAACGTTGCCAATACTGAACCAGTGGGGCGGCATAGCAAAGCAATTGTGCATTTTTTATTTTAAAAAACCCAGCAAACTCGGCCAATATATAAAATAATATATGACGGGCATTTTCAGATATTTGGTCACTCACAATTATACACATGTGCGTTCATTTGGATTACAGAGCCCATTTTTGCTTGAAATTGCAGGTAGTGCCTATCTACGAGATCATAATATACAGACAAGGTTAATAAATTGCTAAGAATTCTTAACTTATTTACACTTTTGTATGAATTTAGAAAACATGTAATGCCATTAAATAAAATGTTAGAACATGTAAAACTCAATTAATATTAACGTTTTCTGTTTTATTTTACTGTCACTTTTGTATGACCCACTTTGATCAACCATGCTGAAAGTGATCTACACTGAACACCAAATAAGTATTGTTTGTTAATGGCCACGACACCCAAAGACATATAAAACAAAACGTGTGCTATTTTGTAACTATGTCATTATTAATTATATTTAATACTGAAAAACAACTTAAACAGTAAAGTCATATTATACGTTTAGTTGTTGCATGTATGAACACCAAAACTCTTAAGTTGTTACTGGCTGGAACATTCTCCTTCACAAACACATAGAGCATCAAAGTTTAGCGTTGTGACACTTGCAGCGCTTGTGACGCCCTTTCTTGCTTCCGCACGAAAGTTGTTCGTAGCAGATTTGTGACGCTTCGGGCTGGTTTGTCCAGTACGGCTCATATAGACCATTGTCCGTCTTGATCCAGCCCCAACTAGTGGGGGAGGGGAGCACAGGAGTTGGTAGCATTGCCTGTCCCCAGATATGACCACCTTGATAGACAGCCTCTTCACATGTTGCTCCAGTGCAGCTTGCGATGGTAGAATTCTTTGCACCGAATTGGTTTTCACGAACAACTTCTTGCTGGCTTTGTTCACATCAGTGCAAGAGCTTGTTCTGTCATAGAGCAGTACCACAAACCTCTCGATGACACGCATACTTTACACTGGGATGTCACTTGGTGCACAGGCCAAACAGTGCATCAGTAAACTTTGGTAGCGAGTTCCACGTTGCCCATGCTGTAATGTTTCCATGCCCAGCAAAGGATGATCCAGTGTCACGCACTGTTTGTGCGTGGAACATTGGAAGAGCTCGCAATTTATCTGGTCCGAGGATGACAGATATCAGATGGGCCGGTAAATAATAGATTCTGCGCAATCATTACAGATAATATCACAACACCAGTGTCGACTGTGCGTATGCTAATTTGATGATGACCATTTTGTGCTGCATGTGCCACAAACACATACGGGTGTCTGCCTCTTCACGTGTGCATAGGGCGAGCGAGTTGATTGCATGCAAAGGAGGCGAAGAGAGTACCTGCTCTCCATCTGCGATCACAAGCTCCTTTCCATCCTCATCAAATGACTGGATGAGAACCTTCGAGAGGAAGCTAAACAGCTCAGTCATGTTACTGTCGAACGTAGGAAGTTATTCCAGTTTCCCTGTAGGAGAGCTGAATTACGCACCCCCTGACCACGTTTTGCTCTGGTTGTTCCTATCAGAGAATCCGCTATGTAATTGTCCCACACCATATCCAAGAGTAGTGCATTTAGAAGTTGGGCAAAAACATAAATTATGTGATGAAAACCTGCTTGGCATATTCTTCAAACGTTTTTGCTGGGCCTATCTTCAACATCTGGACGATTGCTGCTCCATCAAGAACAACAGCGGTAGCATCAAGTGGCTCACATTGTAGCGCAGACAGTTTTTCTAGGCATGTCGAAAGGTCACTCTTTGTCAGTCGCTGTCGAGGCGTAGTCGTCCCGCATTAGACAGAGCAGAAGGACATCCTTGATTCTTGTGCCGAAAGAATGCATCTACGTTGCCATCCCTTGTCTGACAACCAATGTATAACCTTGGAAACAGTTCTACATCTCTCTTCATCGAGGTGAGCTGTTGTTTCCCTTTGTTCGCGACAATGGATGTGGAGATGCTGAACAACAGTAGCCTGTTGCGACGCTTAGCAACATATAGTGACTTAGTCATGTAGATGTGGCATCCTTTCGTGAAAACATCGAATTGGTCTTTGCCAATCTTCTCCAGATTTTAGACTGTCTTAACTATAGACCGATATGCGATCTTCCTTGAGTCAAGGACAAGCATGTCATTGCTTTCCTCTACAAACGGATTGTCAAGCTCCTCGATCACGCTAACGAGTGAGCGAAACAATTTCGCAACTGGTTTCTGTACACTGGGCGTTTGGTCATGGTGACGTGGATCAACTCGTTTCCCCCAGTGTTGACGTGATTCTTCAAATTCAGCTGTGATTCTTGCGAGTTCTAGACCTGCAACCATCCATCGACTGGATTGTCTGACAAACCAATAGCTTCGCCATCTCCCTTGATGGACGCATTATTGTGTTCGTGGGCTTGGTCAATCGAAATACTTGAGCACAGTGAAATGGCCAGCGTTGAATACTGCGGCAACTTGTGTGTGCTTTCTCGGCAGCTCGGCCATATCTCCCAGATGGACTGGGATCTAGCGATCATAATTGGTTGTGTCTAAAGCGTCGAACCATGGAGAAGCAGCGAACGCACGGAGAAAAGAATGCATAATTACACATCCATCACTGTTGCCCAGTACTTGAGGATAGTTCTGTCTTTCGTCATCACACAAGTCTTCAAATCGCAACAACGACATCTCATTGTCTCTACTTGTGAGTTTGTAGTAGACATAGGCACGATGCTAAATAATTTACAAAGCTGGTTACAAGCTCCTATCTGCGCCGAGGTTCGTAACGCACGGTCATAAGAGATGGTGATACCAAGATTCGACTGCCCATCGACCAGTTCCCGCTTGTGCGTTTGTGCATGCAACATCAATCGAACGTATATTGACAATGGTGTATCCTGTGCTGTGCAATGCCTCTTAGACGTAGCCGTTTCCCTATTGGCTCGCTTATGCTTTACATTGTTGAACTTCAGTAGTTGGGCGATGGTAAGTGCGGCAGGTGATGCAGGTGCTGAAGTATCTTGGCACTGTTCCTTAATAATTCGGCCTTCTAGTATCATATTTACCAGAGCAAACAACGGGTTGGATATTGATTGCTTCTGACAGTCTTCTTGGAATGACCCATTGAAGGAGATTGGTTCATCGAACATGTGTTTCCTTACAATCTTTGTCGTTTACGACAGAGTCACAGCCTCCCTGTCACTATCATGTTCACAACCTTTGGAAACCGCTTCGCTTGTATCATCATTAAAAACTAACAAAACATCGCGTCTCTTGCTGTGAGCCTGCAACTCCGGAAATGCAGCCAGTAGTTTGCGTGTGTGTCAGTCGCATTCTGTGCATTCTGCTATCTTGTTGAATCCAAAAATTCACAATCCTTGACATATAGAGATAAACAAGATCGGACAATTTAAAGATAGGTGGTGTGCTTTCCTCTTGGCGTTTCTTCTCAATATACATCACCAACTCTGCAAATACGATACTCATTATCTCACGTCCCTGTTGCTGCCTTGCAATGCGAGTTTCTTGATGTTCTTGCGCGGTAGTATAATCCCGCCAAACACTTTTTTGCCTCCAGAGCAACCAAGTATCTCATGCTGAGCCATGCCAGCAGGTCAGTGTCTTCAACAAGTGCGTCACTGGCACGAACACGGCGGTCCATTTCGAATGTTGACGCTTCATGTAGAACTTCAGTAGTACTGACTTGGCCGCAGAAAAAACAAGTAGACTGATTCCCATCTTTCTCTAAACTTGATGACTGTGGTCTGGTGCGTTTTACAGCTGGCTCATTATTGTCTTCGTTTTGGCTGATGTTTGATGCAGTTTCTTCCCTGCCCTTTGCAGCTTTGTATTGTTGTACTGGAGTCTGCACGGTTGGTGCCATTGAGCCTTATATACTGCAAAAAGTCTTTGCTATTCACACACCCGTCTTGGAACACAAGCAATGTGGTGCATTGTTCCAGTTGTTGCGGAATGTATACATGTTTCATATTACTGCTACAGGTGTGCTACACCGAACATTATGTATCAATAAAGATTATTATTATTATTTCTACTATTACTTCACCATCGTCCAATCTGTCCTATTTTAGGTTTTGTGCAGTTTTCCCAAGTTACTGACTTTTACGAGATTAACAGTGAATGTCATGAATACACTTATAGAGTCTTTCAGCTTTAACAAAACTGTTTTTTTAGCGTCTGTGTTGTATTTTCTTGACAAATGTCACACATTTTCCAGTTTGCGTGTTGTTGAGATGTTGGCGGTGCTAATGTGTCGACGATCCGGAACGTTTTGGACATTACTAACATATTTTGTCACTACCAACAATTAAAATGGCATGCTGTTCCAAATCAATAAAAATTTGCCATACTGTTTGTTTACCTTTTGTGTAATATACATTACATAACTAATAACAGTAATTTATTTACGAAAATAAAATGTCATTATATGTCAGCCATTTTAAATTTAAAAATGGCGGCATATACGGGTATAATTTCAGATGGCCCGATAGCTGAAAATGATCCATGCATATTCCTCTACATATTCACCAAATTTCATGTTGTTATTACCTATTTCACAATCGTTATGGTATTGAAACTGCATTATATGTGAGCTATTTTGAATTTCAAAATGGCGGCCTATACGTGTATAATTTCAGATGGCTCAATGTATGAAAATGATCCATGCATAGAAGTCTACATATTCACCAAGTTTCATGTTGTTACTACCTATTACACAATCGTTACGGTATTTAAACTGCATTATATGTCAGCCATTTTTAATTTCAAAATGGCGGCCTACAGTAGTATAATTTCAGATAGTCCAATACCTGAAAATGTTCCACACACAGTAGACTACATATTCACAAAATTTCATGCATTTTATTATATATTGCATAATCGTTATTCTATTCTAAACTATGCTCTCCCGCTACAAATTGCTCATCGTCGTATGTATAGTCACACCAAATAATGCATGAGCCAGACATTGGTACGCCATAGCCCATATAATATGAGTATACGTTTCAGATGGGCGTTTTCTCTACACAACAAGCCTCGCAACCACCAGCCAGGCCGCTGTAGACAGGTTCCGGGTATCGGTAAGTTTTGGTCTGTTGCGGCAAGCTTGATACCCCCATCTGCTAAAACTGACTGTTGGTGTCGTTCTGCAGTTACCTAACGAATATAATAATAAGGAGACGAATATGATACTTAGTTTGTGACTACGGGTATAAAATCAAATTTTAGTGGGACTCAGATTGAATAGCCGGGGAGCACAGGTTTAAATTCCGGGAATTTTGAACACCTCGTACTATTGTTGGTTGCTTTGTGTTTTACTTAGCAAATATGTCGATGGGGTCGACTTCTCCTTCTAAGGTATGTACCCTTGTCACCTTGTTATTTTGACTAATGATTTTCACCAGTAAGATTATCTTACGAAAAATCATAATACTATTATTTACTGGTAGATGTTGTTTCAGTATTCATTCGGAAATCACATTGGCTAAAGCGTGGAAAGTGGAAATTAAGTACTTCATGAATTCCTATTGGCGTCGTTTCATGTTCACACAAATATTAGAGCTTGAGCTGTATATGTTTAGTTCGTGAGGTGTAGTGGCGTTCGCAACATCAAAATGACTGTTCAGTGTTTTTACTTACAGCGTAGGTTGATTGATGACCTGCCGAGGGATCGTAACTCGAAATATGAAACGATGCAGTTCGATTTTATATCATATGGTATCATTTAGAAAACCACCGTAACACACAGTGTAATCTTAGGAACTTTTGACGATGTGTGGGCCTGATGTCAATCCTGCAATTAGGGTCAATCACAGCCGAACAGCGCTATACCCAGTAGATTCGGAACAACTGCCAGCTGCCCCTTTGTTAGACTCAAAAGAACCGCCAACAAGGCACATTGCAATTAGAAGCCACGATACTGGCTCGTTTACAAAGAGACCAGTAAACTTCAGAAAACTAGAACAGACACGGCACTTAAGATTTTCCATAATCTTAGGTAACAATTTGAATAAAAATTATATTTGGATGAGTAGATTTCCCAGATAAATACGACAGCCCGGTCGGTCTTGATGCTAACAATAAAGTGTCATTGATTACCAAACAAAAGTGAGCGCAACTGGAGCGGTATGTTCAGTATGATTTTCGAATTGTAAATTTTTTTCCAGTACATGCGACATGGAAGAGAATGATAAGAGACGTGTCAGGAAAGAGCTTAAATCCCATTACATCATGTTCTCTGTATACAATCCTGTACATCTATACTGATGATGGCCGAGAAGGGCCATCGTGTTTTTGTGTGGAAGTCTGCACCGCCATGGGGGCGATGACGCGAAGAGCGATGCCATTGGCGATGCGATGACCAATGCGCGGTGCGATGCGCTGTGCGATACGATGCTCGATGAGATGGACGATCCGCGATGCGCGATGCGATGGTATACATTATAAAGATGTGGTAATGAGCATGCGTACGCAGAAAACGAGACTTAGGCAGTCATTTGTATTTCATTAAACAAACTTATTTTTGTGTTCAGAGCATGTAATGATGGCTGGTGGCACTGACTGTACGTACACGGTTACACATATAGTTATTGTGCACACAAGACTATTTGTTAGTACTTCTAAATATTGTCATGGACGTCTACTGGGATTGAATTTATCTAAACAAAAATGGGTGCCAGGCAGGTAGTCTATTTGCAAAAAACTAGACATGGGGCTGAAATAGGTTACTTTATAACATGAAATATGTACCTATTCAACCATCTGGAAATTTCTGATCGCAAATATTATTTTGTGTGCCTCCATACACAAAGAATCAGGGAATGTTACGGCATTTCTCAGTTAAACATTAATCAACAGTTTTGAAGCATGTTTGTATTTATTAATTAGTGACATAATATCTGTTCAGAAAGCAAAATGTTATTTATGCCTTATATGAATTAAAATATAAACTTTTAATAATGTATGCTTCTTGATTTACTCCCAGGTTCCCAATACTTCCATGTTTGGTAAAACTGACATATATTCCGTGAGACGATCTTCGATACAAATGCGGTGATGTTTGAAGACTTAATCTGTGTTCCGTAGTAGCACATAAAAGCAGCAGTACAAGTACGAATAACGGTGTCAATACATACCACTCAAATCAGGCTAACTGCGCTATTGGGGCACGTAATAAACACGAAATTGACAGGCAGTTAACTTGTAGTAGGTCTACTAGGAGGTACACGGTGATCGCGGTGCGTCTACAGTTCGATTCACTTAGAGATCATCTCAGAACATCGATGTCCGATATCAGACGAAATTACTTTCATCTTGCCTCAGCCCCCCACCCCCTCCCTCAGACGAAATGTTTTAAACATTGATGTGATGATATCAATATAATTAACAGTGTCTGTTAGAAGCGTAAAAGTCGATGTCAGACGCCAGACGAAAATAATTTCGCTTGATATCGGTAGACATGTATGATATATTTCATATTTTCATAGTGATGATTCAACTGGATATCGCGGAATATACCCTGACACATTGTGCTATTTTCTTTTACATGATACTAAACAGAAACAATTATATCTTCCCATTAAATGTATATTGTTTAAAGGGTGTAGTGGAATATAGAAGATAATAACGAATTTATTTAATACTGAATCACTACTCAGGTATCACATATTAAACAAATTAAAATCTACTTCATTTATCAATTTGTTTACGTTTTGTGTTACACAAATATCATTTGTAATTAATTCCAGTAGCCGTGAGCATATGCAACATAGAAATTAGTGTTTATTTAAACTTGAAAGTACCTGCATTGAGGTTGCAACCCTAGCGTAGTCAATTATTTGTATGCGGCTTAAGCCAAGTCATTGCAGAGGGCGTTCTAACGTCTGCACACTGCACAACATTAAATGGTTAACATACACATCTTCCTTTAAGCCCGCTTGCTATTAACTAATTGTGCTTATTGAATGCACTATTTATTTTACTATAGCTGTCTCTCCCCCTCTCTCCATCTCTCCCCTCTCCCTCTCTCCTCTCTCCCTCTTCCCCCCTCTCCCTCTCTCCTCCTCCCCCTCTCCCCCTCTCTCCCTCTCTCCGTCTCTCCCTCTCTCCCTCTCTCCTTCTCTCCCTA
>JAHLWY010001879.1:0-14548 GCA_020002185.1 Paraescarpia echinospica
TGATTTGTTTTCAATGCACATTGTGGCATTTAGGTAGTATCTATATTTACAGACAAGACATTGTGTCTTAGTACCTGCATTCCACGTGAAATATTCAGTCGCATCTGTTAAAAAAACACTAGTGTAGATACAGGCATTTTGTTCGAACCTTGGAAAATAGGTTACATTGTACACTATTTTCTTTCGCCATCATCGTCATCATCACCAATCGTTGGCTGTAGCCGTAGAACAGATGATACGTTTTCGCAAGTGTCGACAGATTATCAAGGGTTGCAAGTTCAACACAAAGGTTACACATACTCGCTTGGTGTTATTGTTTTTATTTCCCAACCATTATGCAGAAGAAACACGTGTAGTAATCAGTATAGTATTTGAAGTATTTTTTTACCAGTGCACGTCGTGGTATCTAGGTAGTATCCGGCCGTGCAGGCAGAGCACTCTGCACTGGTACCTCCAGTGCACGCGGTACATTCAGTAGCACATGCTAAAAAACAATTATCGAGTTTGTAATTTCTTTAAAATGTGCCAAACAAGTTCATTGCTTCCATTGATGATATTAATAAATAACAGTTATAGCATCCAAAAGAGTAATAGGTGTATGATTTGTTTTCAATGCACATTGTGGTATTTAGGTACCTGCATTCCACGTGAAATATTCAGTAGCATCTGTTAAAAACACACATACAGGCATTTTGTTCGAATTTTGGAAAATAGGTTACTTTGTACACTATTTTCTTTCGCCATCATCGTCATTATCATCAATCGCTGGCCAGAGCAGTAGAACAGATCAGTCGTTTTCGATAGGGTACATAGATTATCATGCATGGCACGTCTGACACTTCAACATCAAAGTTACACATGTAAGCTTTGTGTTGTTTTCATTTCCCAACCTATATGCACAGGAAAAATGTGTAGAAACCAAAATAGTATTAGAAGTTTTTTTTCTACCAGTGCACGTAGTGGTATCTAGGTAGTATCCAGCCGTGCAGGCGGAGCACTCTGCACTGGTACCTCCAGTGCACGCGGAACATTCAGTAGCACATGCTGAAAAAAACAATGATCGAGTTTGTAATTTCTTTAAAATGTGCCAAACAAGTTCATTTAGTTCATTGCTTCCATTGATGATAATATTAATAAATAACAATTATAGCATCCAAAAGAGTAATAGGTGTATGATTTGTTTTCAATGCACTTAGTGGCATTTAGGTAGTATCTATATTTACAGCCAAGACATTGTGTCTTAGTACCTGCATTCCACGTGAAATATTCAGTAGCATCTGTTAAAAAAACACTAGTGTAGATACAGGCATTTTTTCGAACCTTGGAAAATAGGTTACATTGTACACTATTTTCTTTCGCCATCATCGTCATCATCACCAATCTTTGGCTGTAGCCGTAGAACAGATGATACGTTTTCGCAAGTGTTGACAGATTTTCAAGGGTTGCAAGTTCAAAACTAAGGTTACACAAACTCGCTTGGTGTTATTGTTTTTATTTCCCAACCTATATGCAGAAGAAACACGTGTAGTAATCAATATAGTATTAGAAGTATTTTTGTTACCAGTGCACGTCGTGGTATCTAGGTAGTATCCGGTCGTGCAGGCAGAGCACTCTGCACTGGTACCTCCAGTGCATGCAGTACATTCAGTAGCACATGCTGAAAAAACAATTATCGAGTTTGTAATTTATTTTAATGTGCCAAACAAGTTCATTTATTTAATTGCTTCCATTGATGATAATATTAATAAATAACAGTTATAGCATCCAAAAGAGAAATAGGTGTATGATTTGTTTTCAATGCACATTGTGGCATTTAGGTAGTATCTATATTTACAGACAAGACATTGTGTCTTAGTACCTGCATTCCACGTGAAATATTCAGTCGCATCTGTTAAAAAAACACTAGTGTAGATACAGGCATTTTGTTCGAACCTTGGAAAATAGGTTACATTGTACACTATTTTCTTTCGCCATCATCGTCATCATCACCAATCGTTGGCTGTAGCCGTAGAACAGATGATACGTTTTCGCAAGTGTCGACAGATTATCAAGGGTTGCAAGTTCAACACAAAGGTTACACATACTCGCTTGGTGTTATTGTTTTTATTTCCCAACCATTATGCAGAAGAAACACGTGTAGTAATCAGTATAGTATTTGAAGTATTTTTTTACCAGTGCACGTCGTGGTATCTAGGTAGTATCCGGCCGTGCAGGCAGAGCACTCTGCACTGGTACCTCCAGTGCACGCGGTACATTCAGTAGCACATGCTGAAAAAAACAATGATCGAGTTTGTAATTTCTTTAAAATGTGCCAAACAAGTTCATTTAGTTCATTGCTTCCATTGATGATAATATTAATAAATAACAGTTATAGCATCCAAAAGAGTAATAGGTGTATGATTTGTTTTCAATGCACTTTGTGGCATTTAGGTAGTATCTATATTTCAAGCCAAGACATTGTGTCTTAGTACCTGCATTCCACGTGAAATATTCAGTAGCATCTGTTAAAAAAACACTAGTATAGATACAGGCATTTTGTTCGAACCTTGGAAAATAGGTTACATTGTACACTATTTTCTTTCGCCATCATCGTCATCATCACCAATCTTTGGCTGTAGCCGTAGAACAGATGATACGTTTTCGCAAGTGTTGACAGATTATCAAGTGTTGCAAGTTCAACACTAAGGTTACACATACTCGCTTGGTGTTATTGTTTTTATTTCCCAACCATTATGCAGAAGAAACACGTGTAGTAACCAAAATAGTATTATAAGTATTTTTGTCACCAGTGCATGTCGTGGTATCTAGGTAGTATCCGGTCGTGCAGGCAGAGCACTCTGCACTGGTACCTCCAGTGCACGCAGTACATTCAGTAGCACATGCTGAAAAAACAATTATCGAGTTTGTAATTTATTTTAAATGTGCCAAACAAGTTAATTTATTTAATTGCTTCCATTGATGATAATATTAATAAATAAGTTATAGCATCCAAAAGAGAAATAGGTGTATGATTTGTTTTCAATGCACATTGTGGCATTTAGGTAGTATCTATATTTACAGACAAGACATTGTGTCTTAGTACATGCATTCCACGTGAAATATTCAGTAGCATCTGTTAAAAAAACAATAGTGTAGATACAGGCATTTTGTTCGAACCTTGGAATATAGGTTACTTTGTACACTATTTTCTTTCGCCATCATCGTCATCATCACCAATCGTTGGCTGTAGCCGTAGAACAGATGATACGTTTTTGCAAGTGTCGACAGATTATCAAGGGTTGCAAGTTTAACACTTCAACATTAAGGTTACACATACTCGCTTGGTGTTATTGTTTTTATTTCCCAACCTATATGCAGAAGAAACACATGTAGTAATCAATATAGTATTAGAAGTATTTTTCTTACCAGTGCATGTCGTGGTATCTAGGTAGTATCCGGTCGTGCAGGCGGAGCACTCTGCACTGGTACCTCCAGTGCAAGAGGTACATTCAGTAGCACATGCTGAAAAAACAATTATCGAGTTTGTAATTTCCTTAAAATATGCCAAACAAGTTCATTTAGTTTATTGCTTCCATTGATGATAATTTTAATAAATAACAGTTATAGCATCCAAAAGAGTAATAGGTGTATGATTTGTTTTCAATGCACATTGTGGTATTTAGGTACCTGCATTCCACGTGAAATATTCAGTAGCATCTGTTAAAAACACACATACAGGCATTTTGTTCGAACCTTGGAAAATAGGTTACTTTGTACACTATTTTCTTTCGCCATCATCGTCATTATCATCAATCGCTGGCCAGAGCAGTAGAACAGATCAGTCGTTTTCGATAGGGTACATAGATTATCATGCATGGCACGTCTGACACTTCAACATCAAAGTTACACATGTAAGCTTTGTGTTGTTTTCATTTCCCAACCTATATGCACAGGAAAAATGTGTAGAAACCAAAATAGTATTAGAAGTTTTTTTTCTACCAGTGCACGTAGTGGTATCTAGGTAGTATCCAGCCGTGCAGGCGGAGCACTCTGCACTGGTACCTCCAGTGCACGCGGAACATTCAGTAGCACATGCTGAAAAAAACAATGATCGAGTTTGTAATTTCTTTAAAATGTGCCAAACAAGTTCATTTAGTTCATTGCTTCCATTGATGATAATATTAATAAATAACAATTATAGCATCCAAAAGAGTAATAGGTGTATGATTTGTTTTCAATGCATTTTGTGGCATTTAGGTAGTATCTATATTTACAGCCAAGACATTGTGTCTTAGTACCTGCATTCCACGTGAAATATTCAGTAGCATCTGTTAAAAAAACACTAGTGTAGATACAGGCATTTTGTTCGAACCTTGGAAAATAGGTTACATTGTACACTATTTTCTTTCGCCATCATCGTCATCATCACCAATCTTTGGCTGTAGCCGTAGAACAGATGATACGTTTTCGCAAGTGTTGACAGATTATCAAGTGTTGCAAGTTCAACACTAAGGTTACACATACTCGCTTGGTGTTATTGTTTTTATTTCCCAACCATTATGCAGAAGAAACACGTGTAGTAACCAAAATAGTATTATAAGTATTTTTGTTACCAGTGCATGTCGTGGTATCTAGGTAGTATCCGGTCGTGCAGGCAGAGCACTCTGCACTGGTACCTCCAGTGCACGCAGTACATTCAGTAGCACATGCTGAATAAACAATTATCGAGTTTGTAATTTATTTTAAATGTGCCAAACAAGTTCATTTATTTAATTGCTTCCATTGATGATAATATTAATAAATAACAGTTATAGCATCCAAAAGAGAAATAGGTGTATGATTTGTTTTCAATGCACATTGTGGCATTTAGGTAGTATCTATATTTACAGACAAGACATTGTGTCTTAGTACATGCATTCCACGTGAAATATTCAGTAGCATCTGTTAAAAAAACACTAGTGTAGATACAGGCATTTTGTTCGAACCTTGGAATATAGGTTACTTTGTACACTATTTTCTTTCGCCATCATCGTCATCATCACCAATCGTTGGCTGTAGCCGTAGAACAGATGATACGTTTTCGCAAGTGTCGACAGATTATCAAGGGTTGCAATTTCAACACTAAGGTTACACATACTCGCTTGGTGTTATTGTTTTTATTTCCCAACCATTATGCAGAAGAAACACGTGTAGTAATCAATATAGTATTTGAAGTATTTTTTACCAGTGCACGTCGTGGTATCTAGGTAGTATCCGGCCGTGCAGGCAGAGCACTCTGCACTGGTACCTCCAGTGCACGCGGTACATTCAGTAGCACATGCTAAAAAAACAATTATCAAATTTGTCATTTCTTTAAAAAGTGCAAAACAAGTTCATTTAGTTAATTGCTTACATTGATAACATAAATAATTAATACTTATAGCATCCAAACGAGTAGTAGGAGTAGGATTTTTTCAATAAGCACTGTGTCATTTGGGTAAAAACTGCCCAAACAACCAGTACATTGTGTCTTAGCGACTGCATTGCACGTGAAACTTAGTACCAACTGCTGAAAAAACAAAAACAGGCTAATTTATATATTACATCCTTTCAACAACATCATCATTATCACCATTCGCTGGCCAGAGTAGTAGAACAGATCAGTCGTTTTCGATAGGGTCAATAGATTATCAAGCATGGCACTTCGGACACTTCAACATCAAAGTTACACATATAGGCTTTGTGTAGCAGTCATTTCCCAACCTATATGCAGAGGAAAAATGTGTAGTAACAAAATAGTATTAGAAGTATTTTTGTTACCAGTGCATGTCGTGGTATCTAGGTAGTATCCGGTCGTGCAGGCGGAGCACTCTGCACTGGTACCTCCAGTGCACGCGGTACATTCAGTAGCACATGCTGAAAAAAAACAATTATCGAATTTGTCATTTCTTTAAAAAGTACAAAACAAGTTCATTTAGTTAATTGCTTACATAAATAAATAATTCTTATTCCATCCAAACGAGTAGTAGGAGTAGGATTTTTTCCAATAAGCGTTGTGGCATTTGGGTATTAACTGTCCAAACAGCCAGGACATTGTGTCTTAGCGCCTGCATTGCTCGTGAAACATTTAGTACCAACTGCTGAAAAAAACAAGACTCCATACTGACATATGGTTCAAACCATCAAAAACAGGCTAATTTTTATATTACATCCTTTCACCAACATCATCATTACCACCATTCGCTGGCCACAGCAGGAGAACAGATCAGTCGTTTTCGATAGGGTCCATAGATTATCAAGCATGGCACTTCGGACACTTCAACATCAAAGTTACACATGTAAGCTTTGTGTTGTTTTCATTTCCCAACCTATATGCATAGGAAACATGTGTAGTAACCAAAATAGTATTAGAAGTATTTTTGTTACCAGTGCACGTAGTGGTATCTAGGTAGTATCCAGCCGTGCAGGCGGAGCACTCTGCACTGGTACCTCCAGTGCACGCGGTACATTCAGTAGCACATGCTAAAAAAACAATTATCGAGTTTGTAATTTCTTTAAAATGTGCCAAACAAGTTCATTGCTTCCATTGATGATAATATTAATAAATAACAATTATAGCATCCAAAAGAGTAATAGGTGTATGATTTGTTTTCCATGCACTTTGTGGCATTTAGGTAGTATCTATATTTACAGCCAAGACATTGTGTCTTAGTACCTGCATTCCACGTGAAATATTCAGTAGCATCTGTTAAAAAAACACTAGTGTAGATACAGGCATTTTGTTCGAACCTTGGAAAATAGGTTACATTGTACACTATTTTCTTTCGCCATCATCGTCCTCATCACCAATCTTTGGATGTAGCCGTAGAACAGATGATACGTTTTCGCAAGTGTTGACAGATTATCAAGGGTTGCAAGTTCAACACTAAAGTTACACATACTCGCTTGGTGTTATTGTTTTTATTTCCCAACCTATATGCAGAAGAAACACGTGTAGTAATCAATATAGTATTAGAAGTATTTTTGTTACCAGTGCACGTCGTGGTATCTAGGTAGTATCCGGCCGTGCAGGCAGAGCACTCTGCACTGGTACCTCCAGTGCACGCGGTACATTCAGTAGCACATGCTAAAAAAACAATTATCAAATTTGTCATTTCTTTAAAAAGTGCAAAACAAGTTCATTTAGTTAATTGCTTACATTGATAACATAAATAAATAATACTTATAGCATCCAAACGAATAGTAGGAGTAGGATTTTTTCCAATAAGCGTTGTGGCATTTGGGTATTAACTGTCCAAACAACCAGGACATTGTATCTTAGCGCCTGCATTGCACGTGAAACATTTAGTACCAACTGCTGAAAAAACAAAAACAGGCTAATTTATATATTACATCCTTTCAACAACATCATCATTATCACCATTCGCTGGCCAGAGTAGTAGAACAGATCAGTCGTTTTCGATAGGGTCAATAGATTATCAAGCATGGCACTTCGGACACTTCAACATCAAAGTTACACATATATGCTTTGTGTAGCAGTCATTTCCCAACCTATATGCAGAGGAAAAATGTGTAGTAACAAAATAGTATTAGAAGTATTTTTGTTACCAGTGCATGTCGTGGTATCTAGGTAGTATCCGGTCGTGCAGGCGGAGCACTCTGCACTGGTACCTCCAGTGCACGCAGTACATTCAGTAGCACATGCTGAAAAAACAATTATCGAGTTTGTAATTTATTTTAAATGTGCCAAACAAGTTCATTTATTTAATTGCTTCCATTGATGATAATATTAATAAATAACAGTTATAGCATCCAAAAGAGAAATAGGTGTATGATTTGTTTTCAATGCACATTGTGGCATTTATGTAGTATCTATATTTACAGAAAAGACATTGTGTCTTAGTACCTGCATTCCACGTGAAATATTCAGTAGCATCTGTTAAAAAAACACTAGTGTAGATACAGGCATTTTGTTCGAACCTTGGAATATAGGTTACTTTGTACACTATTTTCTTTCGCCATCATCGTCATCATCACCAATCGTTGGCTGTAGCCGTAGAACAGATGATACGTTTTCGCAAGTATCGACAGATTATCAAGGGTTGCAAGTTCAACACTAAGGTTACACATACTCGCTTGGTGTTATTATTTTTATTTCCCAACCTATATGCAGAAGAAACACGTGTAGTAATCAATATAGTATTAGAAGTATTTTTGTTACCAGTGCACGTCGTGGTATCTAGGTAGTATCCGGCCGTGCAGGCGGAGCACTCTGCACTGGTACCTCCAGTGCACGCGGTACATTCAGTAGCACATGCTGAAAAAAACAATGATCGAGTTTGTAATTTCTTTAAAATGTGCCAAACAAGTTCATTTAGTTCATTGCTTCCATTGATGATAATATTAATAAATAACAATTATAGCATCCAAAAGAGTAATAGGTGTATGATTTGTTTTCAATGCACTTTGTGGCATTTAGGTAGTATCTATTTTTACAGCCAAGACATTGTGTCTTAGTACCTGCATTCCACGTGAAATATTCAGTAGCATCTGTTAAAAAAACACTAGTGTAGATGCAGGCATTTTGTTCGAACCTTGGAAAATAGGTTACATTGTACACTATTTTCTTTCGCCATCATCGTCATCATCACCAATCTTTGGCTGTAGCCGTAGAACAGATGATACGTTTTCGCAAGTGTTGACAGATTATCAAGTGTTGCAAGTTCAACACTAAGGTTACACATACTCGCTTGGTGTTATTGTTTTTATTTCCCAACCATTATGCAGAAGAAACACGTGTAGTAACCAAAATAGTATTATAAGTATTTTTGTCACCAGTGCATGTCGTGGTATCTAGGTAGTATCCGGTCGTGCAGGCAGAGCACTCTGCACTGGTACCTCCAGTGCACGCAGTACATTCAGTAGCACATGCTGAAAAAACAATTATCGAGTTTGTAATTTATTTTAAATGTGCCAAACAAGTTAATTTATTTAATTGCTTCCATTGATGATAATATTAATAAATAAGTTATAGCATCCAAAAGAGAAATAGGTGTATGATTTGTTTTCAATGCACATTGTGGCATTTAGGTAGTATCTATATTTACAGACAAGACATTGTGTCTTAGTACATGCATTCCACGTGAAATATTCAGTAGCATCTGTTAAAAAAACAATAGTGTAGATACAGGCATTTTGTTCGAACCTTGGAATATAGGTTACTTTGTACACTATTTTCTTTCGCCATCATCGTCATCATCACCAATCG
This sequence comes from Paraescarpia echinospica, assembly GCA_020002185.1. Taxonomy (NCBI): domain Eukaryota; kingdom Metazoa; phylum Annelida; class Polychaeta; order Sabellida; family Siboglinidae; genus Paraescarpia; species Paraescarpia echinospica. The sequence continues at coordinate 9,227 of JAHLWY010001879.1, forward strand.
TTGGCTGTAGCCGTAGAACAGATGATACGTTTTCGCAAGTGTCGACAGATTATCAAGGGTTGCAATTTCAACACTAAGGTTACACATACTCGCTTGGTGTTATTGTTTTTATTTCCCAACCATTATGCAGAAGAAACACGTGTAGTAATCAATATAGTATTTGAAGTATTTTTTTACCAGTGCACGTCGTGGTATCTAGGTAGTATCCGGCCGTGCAGGCAGAGCACTCTGCACTGGTACCTCCAGTGCACGCGGTACATTCAGTAGCACATGCTAAAAAAACAATTATCAAATTTGTCATTTCTTTAAAAAGTGCAAAACAAGTTCATTTAGTTAATTGCTTACATTGATAACATAAATAATTAATACTTATAGCATCCAAACGAGTAGTAGGAGTAGGATTTTTTCAATAAGCACTGTGTCATTTGGGTAAAAACTGCCCAAACAACCAGTACATTGTGTCTTAGCGACTGCATTGCACGTGAAACTTAGTACCAACTGCTGAAAAAACAAAAACAGGCTAATTTATATATTACATCCTTTCAACAACATCATCATTATCACCATTCGCTGGCCAGAGTAGTAGAACAGATCAGTCGTTTTCGATAGGGTCAATAGATTATCAAGCATGGCACTTCGGACACTTCAACATCAAAGTTACACATATAGGCTTTGTGTTGCAGTCATTTCCCAACCTATATGCAGAGGAAAAATGTGTAGTAACAAAATAGTATTAGAAGTATTTTTGTTACCAGTGCATGTCGTGGTATCTAGGTAGTATCCGGTCGTGCAGGCGGAGCACTCTGCACTGGTACCTCCAGTGCACGCGGTACATTCAGTAGCACATGCTGAAAAAAAACAATTATCGAATTTGTCATTTCTTTAAAAAGTACAAAACAAGTTCATTTAGTTAATTGCTTACATAAATAAATAATTCTTATACCATCCAAACGAGTAGTATGAGTAGGATTTTTTCCAATAAGCGTTGTGGCATTTGGGTATTAACTGTCCAAACAGCCAGGACATTGTGTCTTAGCGCCTGCATTGCTCGTGAAACATTTAGTACCAACTGCTGAAAAAAACAAGACTCCATACTGACATATGGTTCAAACCATCAAAAACAGGCTAATTTTTATATTACATCCTTTCACCAATATCATCATTACCACCATTCGCTGGCCACAGCAGGAGAACAGATCAGTCGTTTTCGATAGGGTCCATAGATTATCAAGCATGGCACTTCGGACACTTCAACATCAAAGTTACACATGTAAGCTTTGTGTTGTTTTCATTTCCCAACCTATATGCACAGGAAAAATGTGTAGCAACCAAAATAGTATTAGAAGTATTTTTTTTACCAGTGCACGTAGTGGTATCTAGGTAGTATCCAGCCGTGCAGGCGGAGCACTCTGCACTGGTACCTCCAGTGCACGCGGTACATTCAGTAGCACATGCTGAAAAAAACAATGATCGAGTTTGTAATTTCTTTAAAATGTGCCAAACAAGTTCATTTAGTTCATTGCTTCCATTGATGATAATATTAATAAATAACAATTATAGCATCCAAAAGAGTAATAGGTGTATGATTTGTTTTCAAAGCACTTTGTGGCATTTAGGTAGTATCTATATTTACAGCCAAGACATTGTGTCTTAGTACCTGCATTCCACGTGAAATATTCAGTAGCATCTGTTAAAAAAACACTAGTGTAGATACAGGCATTTTGTTCGAACCTTGGAAAATAGGTTACATTGTACACTATTTTCTTTCGCCATCATCGTCATCATCACCAATCTTTGGCTGTAGCCGTAGAACAGATGATACGTTTTCGCAAGTGTTGACAGATTATCAAGGGTTGCAAGTTCAACACTAAGGTTACACATACTCGCTTGGTGTTATTGTTTTTATTTCCCAACCTATATGCAGAAGAAACACGTGTAGTAATCAATATAGTATTAGAAGTATTTTTGTTACCAGTGCACGTCGTGGTATCTAGGTAGTATCCGGTCGTGCAGGCAGAGCACTCTGCACTGGTACCTCCAGTGCACGCGGTACATTCAGCAGCACAGGCTAAAAAAACAATGATCGAGTTTGTAATTTCTTTAAAATGTGCCAAACAAGTTCATTTAGTTCATTGCTTCCATTGATGATAATATTAATAAATAACAATTATAGCATCCAAAAGAGTAATAGGTGTATGATTTGTTTTCAATGCACTTTGTGGCATTTAGGTAGTATCTATATTTACAGCCAAGACATTGTGTCTTAGCGACTGCATTGCACGTGAAACATTTAGTACCAACTGCTGAAAAAACAAAAACAGGCTAATTTATATATTACATCCTTTCAACAACATCATCATTATCACCATTCGCTGGCCAGAGTAGTAGAACAGATCAGTCGTTTTCGATAGGGTCAATAGATTATCAAGCATGGCACTTCGGACACTTCAACATCAAAGTTACACATATAGGTTTTGTGTTGCAGTCATTTCCCAACGTATATGCAGAGGAAAAATGTGTAGTAACAAAATAGTATTAGAAGTATTTTTGTTACCACTGCATGTCGTGGTATCTAGGTAGTATCCGGTCGTGCAGGCGGAGCACTCTGCACTGGTACCTCCAGTGCACGCGGTACATTCAGTAGCACATGCTAAAAAAACAATTATCGAGTTTGTAATTTCTTTAAAATGTGCCAAACAAGTTCATTGCTTCCATTGATGATAATATTAATAAATAACAGTTATAGCATCCAAAAGAGTAATAGGTGTATGATTTGTTTTCAATGCACATTATGGTATTTAGGTACCTGCATTCCACGTGAAATATTCAGTAGCATCTGTTGAAAACACACATACAGGCATTTTGTTCGAACTTTGGAAAATAGGTTACTTTGTACACTATTTTCTTTCGCCATCATCGTCATTATCACCAATCGCTGGCCAGAGCCGTAGAACAGATCAGTCGTTTTCGATAGGGTCCATAGATTATCATGCATGGCACGTCTGACACTTCAACATCAAAGTTACACATATAGGCTTTGTGTTGTTTTCATTTCCCAACCTATATGCAGAGGAAACTTGTGTAGTAACCAAAATAGTATTATAATTATTTTTGTTACCAGTGCACGTAGTGGTATCTAGGTAGTATCCGGCCGTGCAGGCGGAGCACTCTGCACTGGTACCTCCAGTGCACGCGGTACATTCAGTAGCACATGCTGAAAAAAAACAATTATCGAATTTGTCATTTCTTTAAAAATTACAAAACAAGTTCATTTAGTTAATTGCTTACATAAATAAATAATTCTTATACCATCCAAACGAGTAGTAGGAGTAGGATTTTTTCCAATAAGCGTTGTGGCATTTGGGAATTAACTGTCCAAACAGCCAGGACATTGTGTCTTAGCGCCTGCATTGCTCATGAAACATTTAGAACCAACTGCTGAAAAAAACAAGACTCGATACTGACATATGGTTCAAACCATCAAAAACAGGCTAATTTTTATATTACATCCTTTCACCAACATCATCATTACCACCATTCGCTGGCCAGAGCAGTAGAACAGATCAGTCGTTTTCGATAGGGTCCATAGATTATCAAGCATGGCACTTCGGACACTTCAACATCAAAGTTACACATGTAAGCTTTGTGTTGTTTTCATTTCCCAACCTATATGCACAGGAAACATGTGTAGTAACCAAAATAGTATTAGAAGTATTTTTGTTACCAGTGCACGTAGTGGTATCTAGGTAGTATCCAGCCGTGCAGGCGGAGCACTCTGCACTGGTACCTCCAGTGCATGCGGTACATTCAGTAGCACATGCTAAAAAAAACAATGATCGAGTTTGTAATTTCTTTAAAATGTGCCAAACAAGTTCATTTAGTTCATTGCTTCCATTGATGGTAACATTAATAAATAACAATTATAGCATCCAAAAGAGTAGTAGGTGTATGATTTGTTTTCAATGCACTTTGTGGCATTTAGGTAGTATCTATATTTACAGCCAAGACATTGTGTCTTAGTACCTGCATTCCACGTGAAATATTCAGTAGCATCTGTTAAAAAAACACTAGTGTAGATACAGGCATTTTGATCGAACCTTGGAAAATAGGTTACATTGTACACTATTTTCTTTCGCCATCATCGTCATCATCACCAATCTTTGGCTGTAGCCGTAGAACAGATGATACGTTTTCGCAAGTGTCGACAGATTATCAAGGGTTGCAAGTTCAACACTAAGGTTACACATACTCGCTTTGTGTTATTGTTTTTATTTCCCAACCATTATGCAGAAGAAACACGTGTAGTAACCAAAATAGTATTATAAGTATTTTTGTTACCAGTGCATGTCGTGGTATCTAGGTAGTATCCGGTCGTGCAGGTGGAGCACTCTGCACTGGTACCTCCAGTGCACGCAGTACATTCAGTAGCACATGCTGAAAAAACAATTATCGAGTTTGTAATTTATTTTAAATGTGCCAAACAAGTTCATTTATTTAATTGCTTCCATTGATGATAATATTAATAAATAACAGTTATAGCATCCAAAAGAGAAATAGGTGTATGATTTGTTTTCAATGCACATTGCGGCATTTATGTAGTATCTATATTTACAGAAAAGACATTGTGTCTTAGTACCTGCATTCCACGTGAAATATTCAGTAGCATCTGTTAAAAAAACACTAGTGTAGATACAGGCATTTTGTTCGAACCTTGGAATATAGGTTACTTTGTACACTATTTTCTTTCGCCATCATCGTCATCATCACCAATCGTTGGCTGTAGCCGTAGAACAGATGATACGTTTTCGCAAGTATCGACAGATTATCAAGGGTTGCAAGTTCAACACTAAGGTTACACATACTCGCTTGGTGTTATTGTTTTTATTTCCCAACCTATATGCAGAAGAAACACGTGTAGTAATCAATATAGTATTAGAAGTATTTTTGTTACCAGTGCACGTCGTGGTATCTAGGTAGTATCCGGCAGAGCAGGCAGAGCACTCTGCACTGGTACCTCCAGTGCACGCGGTACATTCAGTAGCACATGCTAAAAAAACAATTATCGAGTTTGTAATTTCTTTAAAATGTGCCAAACAAGTTCATTGCTTCCATTGATGATAATATTAATAAATAACAGTTATAGCTTCCAAAATAGTAATAGGTGTATGATTTGTTTTCAATGCACATTGTGGTATTTAGGTACCTGCATTCCACGTGAAATATTCAGTAGCATCTGTTAAAAACACACATACAGGCATTTTGTTCGAACATTGGAAAATAGGTTACTTTGTACACTATTTTCTTTCGCCATCATCGTCATTA
>JAHLWY010001880.1:0-14547 GCA_020002185.1 Paraescarpia echinospica
CAACGTTTTGAACTGTTAATTACCCCCTATCAAACAAAACTAACCGTTAGAAAACATCTATATTGCAGTTATTGTAAGTTATTCCTTCATACACACGAAATATTATACTACTTGTTTCAATTGATCGATATTAAACCTTTAGCAACGTTTTTAATTGTTATTTACCCCCTCTAGATGAAAATTAACCGTCAGAAAGCGTCTAGATTGCTGTTAATGTAAAGGTGTAAAGTCATACACACGAAATATTATAATATTATATTCAATTGATCGATATTAAACCTTTAGCAACGTTTTTAATCGTTACGTACACCCTCTAGATGAATACTAACCGTCAGACAGCTTCTTGATTGCTGTTACTGTAAGATGTACCGTCGTACACGCGACATATTATAATATGAGTTTCAATTGATCGATATTCAACTTTTAGCAACGTTTTTATTTGTTGTTACCCCCTCTAGATGAAAACTAACCGTCAGAAAATGTCTAGATTGCTGTTGATGTATCTTGTGCAGTCAGTCACATGAAATATTATGGGATCACTTTAAATTATTAGGTAGTTATCTTTTGACGACGTTTTGAACTGTTAATTACCACCTATATAAGAAAACTAACCGTCAGAAAACGTCTACATTGCTGTTATTGTAAGCTGTTCATTTACGAACGCGAAATATTAGGCTATGACTTTCAATTGATCGATAGTCAACTTTTAACCACGTTTCTAATTGTTCATTACCCCCTATCAAGGAAAACTAACCGTCAGAAATCGTCTATTTTGCTGTTACTGAAAGGCTATTCCTTCAAACACGCGAAATATTATACTATTTGTTTCAATTTATTGATATTAAACCTTTAGCAACGTTTTTAATTGTTATTTACCCCCTCTAGATGAAAACTAACGGTCAGAAAGCGTCTAGATTGCTGTTAATGTAAAGGTGTACAGTCACACACCCGAAATATTATAATATGATATTCAGTTAATCGATACACAACAAGTAGCAAAGTTTTTAATTGTTTTTTACCCCCTCTAGATGAAAACTAACCGTCAGAAAGCGTCTAGGTTGCTGTTACTTTTAGGTGTACAGTCACGTACGCGAAATATTAAAATAGGAGGATTATTTCATTGATACTCAACCTTTAGAAACGTTTTTAATTGTTGTTTACCCACACAAGATGAAAACTAACCATCAGAAAATGTCTAGATTGTTGGTGATGTATCTTGTACAGTCATACACACGAAATATTATGGTATCACTTTCAATTGATCGGTAGGTAGCATTTCGCAACGTTTTGTACTGTTAATTACCCGCTTTCAAACAAAACTAACCGTTAGAAAACGTCTATATTGCAGTTATTGTAAGCTATTCCTTCATACACACGAAATATTATACTACTTGTTTCAATTGATCGATATTAAATCTTTAGCAACGTTTTTAATCGTTATCTACCCCCTCTATATGAATACTAACCGCCAGAAATCGTCTTGATTGCTGTTACTGTAAGGTGTACCGTCGTACACGCTAAATATTATAATATGAGTTTCAATTGATCGATATTCAACTTTTAGTAATGTTTTTATTTGTTGTTTACCCCCTCTAGATGAAAACTAACCGTCAGAAAATGTATAGATTGCTGTTGATGTATCTTGTGTAGTCACTCACATGAAATATTATGGGATCACTTTCAATTATTAGGTATTTATCTTTTGACGACGTTTTAAACTGTTAATTACCACCTATATAAGAAAACTAACCGTCAGAAAACGTCTACATTGCTGTTATTGTAAGCTGTTCATTTACGAACGCGAAATATTAGACTATGACTTTCAATTGATCGATAGTCAACTTTTAACCACGTTTCTAATTGTTCATTACCCCCTATCAAGGAAAACTAACCGTCAGAAATCGTCTATTTTGTTGTTACTGAAAGGCTATTCTTTCAAACACGCGAAATATTATACTATTTGTTTCAATTGATTGATGTTAAACATTTAGCAACGTTTTTAATTGTTGTTTACCCCCACAAGATGAAAACTAACCATCAGAAAATGTCGAGATTGCTGTTGATGTATCTTGTACAGTCATACACACGAAATATTATGGTATCACTTTCAATTGATCGGTAGGTAGCTTTTCGCAACGTTTTGAACTGTTAATTACCCCCTATCAAACAAAACTAACCGTTAGAAAACATATATATTGCAGTTATTGTAAGCTATTCCTTCATATACACGAAATATTATACTACTTGTTTCAATTGATCGATATTAAACCTTTAGCAACGTTTTTAATTGTTATTTACCCCCTTTAGATGAAAACTAACCGTCAGAAAGCGTCTAGATTGCTGTTAATGTAAAGGTGTACAGTCACACACCCGAAATATTATAATATGATATTCAGTTAATCGATACACAACAAGTAGCAACGTTTGTAATTGTTGTTTACCCCCTCTAGATGAAAACTAACCGTCAGAAAGCGTCTAGGTTGCTGTTACTGTTAGGTGTACAGTCACGTACGCGAAATATTAAAATAGGAGGATTAATTCATCGATACTCAACCTTTAGAAACGTTTTTCATTGTTGTTTACCCCCACAAGATGAAAACTAACCATCAGAAAATGTCTAGATTGCTGGTGATGTATCTTGTACAGTCATACACACGAAATATTATGGTATCACTTTCAATTGATCGGTAGGTAACATTTCGCAACGTTTTGAACTGTTAATTACCCGCTTTCAAACAAAACTAACCGTTAGAAAACGTCTATATTGCAGTTATTGTAAGCTATTCCTTCATACACACGAAATATTATACTACTTGTTTCAATTGATCGATATTAAATCTTTAGCAACGTTTTTAATCGTTATCTTCCCCCTCTAGATGAATACTAACCGCCAGAAATCGTCTTGATTGCTGATACTGTAAGGTGTACCGTCGTACACGCGAAATATTATAATATGAGTTTCAATTGATCGATATTCAACTTTTAGCAACGTTTTTATTTGTTGTTTACCCCCTCTAGATGAAAACTAACCGTCAGAAAATGTATAGATTGCTGTTGATGTTATCTTGTGCAGTCACTCACATGAAATATTATGGGATCACTTTCAATTATTAGGTATTTATCTTTTGACGACGTTTTGAAGTGTTAATTACCACCTATATAAGAAAACTATCCGTCAGAAAACGTCTACATTGCTGTTATTGTAAGCTGTTCATTTACGAACGCGAAATATGAGACTATGACGTTCAATTGATCGATAGTCAACTTTTAACCACGTTTCTAATTGTTCATTACCCCCTATCAAGGAAAACTAACGGTCAGAAATCGTCTATTTTGCTGTTACTGAAAGGCTATTCCTTCAAACACGCGAAATATTATACTATTTGTTTCAATTGATTGATATTAAACCTTTAGCAATGTTTTTAATTGTTATTTTCCCCCTCTAGATGAAAACTAACCGTCAGAAAGCGTCTAGGTTGCAGTTACTGTTAGGTGTACAGTCACACACGCGAAATATTAAAATAGGAGGATTAATTCATTGATAATCAACCTTTAGAAACGTTTTTAATTGTTGTTTACCCCCACAAGATGAAAACTAACAGTCAGAAAATGTCTAGATTGCTGTTAATGTATCTTGTACAGTCATACACACGAAATATTATGGTATCACTTTCAATTGATTGGTAGGTAGCATTTCGCAACGTTTTGAACTGTTAATTACCCCCTATCAAATAAAAACTAACCGTTACAAAACATCTATATTGCAGTTATTGTAAGCTATTCCTTCATACACACGAAATATTATACTACTTGTTTCAATTGATCGATATTAAATCTTTAGCAACGTTTTTAATCGTTATCTACCCCCTCTGATGAATACTAACCGCCAGAAATCGTCTTGATTGCTGTTACTGTAAGGTGTACCGTTGTACACGCGAAATATTATAGTATGAGTTTCAATTGATCGATATTCAACTTTTAGCAACGTTTTTATTTGTTGTTTACCCCCTCTAGATGAAAACTAACCGTCAGAAAATGTATAGATTGCTGTTGATGTATCTTGTGCAGTCACTCACTTGAAATATTATGGGATCACTTTCAATTATTAGGTATTTATCTTTTGACGACGTTTTGAACTGTTAATTACCACCTATATAAGAAAACTAACCGTCAGAAAACGTCTACATTGCTGTTATTGTAAGCTGTTCATTTACGAACGCGAAATATTAGACTATGACTTTCAATTGATCGATAGTCAACTTTTAACCACGTTTCTAATTGTTCATTACCCCCTATCAAGGAAAACTAACCGTCAGAAATCGTCTATTTTGCTGTTACTGAAAGGCTATTCCTTCAAACACGCGAAATATTATACTACTTGTTTCAATTGATTGATATTAAACCTTTAGCAATGTTTTTAATTGTTATTTACCACCTCTAGATGAAAATTAACCGTCAGAAAGCGTCTAGATTGCTGTTAATGTAAAGGTGTACAGTCACACACCCGAAATATTATAATATGAGATTCAGTTAATCGATACACAACAAGTAGCAACGTTTTTAATTGTTGTTTACCCCCTCTAGATGAAAACTAACCGTCAGAAAGCGTCTAGGTTGCAGTTACTGTTAGGTGTACAGTCACACACGCGAAATATTAAAATAGGAGGATTATTTCATTGATACTCAACCTTTAGAAACGTTTTTAATTGTATTTTAACCGAAATATTATGGTATCACTTTCAATTGATCGGTAGGTAGCATTTCGCAACGTTTTGAACTGTTAATTACCCGCTTTCAAACAAAACTAACCGTTAGAAAACGTCTATATTGCAGTTATTGTAAGCTATTCCTTCATACACACGAAATATTATACTATTTGTTTCAATTGATCGATATTAAATCTTTAGCAACGTTTTTAATCGTTACGTACACCCTCTAGATGAATACTAACCGTCAGACAGCTTCTTGATTGCTGTTACTGTAAGATGTACCGTCGTACACGCGACATATTATAATATGAGTTTCAATTGATCGATATTCAACTTTTAGCAACGTTTTTATTTGTTGTTTACCCCCTCTAGATGAAAACTAACCGTCAGAAAATGTCTAGATTGCTGTTGATGTATCTTGTGCAGTCAGTCACATGAAATATTATGGGATCACTTTAAATTATTAGGTAGTTATCTTTTGACGACGTTTTGAACTGTTAATTACCACCTATATAAGAAAACTAACCGTCAGAAAACGTCTACATTGCTGTTATTGTAAGCTGTTCATTTACGAACGCGAAATATTAGGCTATGACTTTCAATTGATCGATAGTCAACTTTTAACCACGTTTCTAATTGTTCATTACCCCCTATCAAGGAAAACTAACCGTCAGAAATCGTCTATTTTGCTGTTACTGAAAGGCTATTCCTTCAAACACGCGAAATATTATACTATTTGTTTCAATTGATTGATATTAAACCTTTAGCAACGTTTTTAATTGTTATTTACCCCCTCTAGATGAAAACTAACCGTCAGAAAGCGTCTAGATTGCTGTTAATGTAAAGGTGTACAGTAACACACCCGAAATATTATAATACGATATTCAGTTAATCGATACACAACAAGTAGCAACGTTTTTAATTGTTGTTTACCCCCTCAAGATGAAAACTAACCGTCAGAAAGCGTCTAGGTTGCTGTTACTGTTAGGTGTACAGTCACGTACGCGAAATATTAAAATAGGAGGATTAATTCATCGATACTCAACCTTTAGAAACGTTTTTAATTGTTGTTTACCCCCACAAGATGAAAACTAACCATCAGAAAATGTCTAGATTGCTGGTGATGTATCTTGTACAGTCATACACACGAAATATTATGGTATCACTTTCAATTGATTGGTAGGTAGCATTTCGCAACGTTTTGAACTGTTAATTACCCCCTATCAAACAAAACTAACCGTTAGAAAACATCTATATCGCAGTTATTGTAAGCTATTCCTTCATACACACGAAATATTATACTACTTGTTTCAATTGATCGATATTAAACCTTTAGCAACGTTTTTAATTGTTATTTACCCCCTCTAGATGAAAATTAACCGTCAGAAAGCGTCTAGATTGCTGTTAATGTAAAGGTGTACAGTCACACACCCGAAATATTATAATATTATATTCAGTTAATCGATACACAACAAGTAGCAACGTTTTTAATTGTTGTTTACCCCCTCTAGATGAAAACTAACCGTCAGAAAGCGTCTAGGTTGCTGTTACTGTTAGGTGTACAGTCACGTACGCGAAATATTAAAATAGGAGGATTAATTCATCGATACTCAACCTTTAGAAACGTTTTTAATTGTTGTTTACCCCCACAAGATGAAAACTAACCATCAGAAAATGTCTAGTATCACTTTCAATTGATCGGTAGGTAGCATTTCGCAACGTTTTGAACTGTTAATTACCCGCTTTCAAACAAAACTAACCGTTAGAAAACGTCTATATTGCAGTTATTGTAAGCTATTCCTTCATACACACGAAATATTATACTACTTGTTTCAATTGATCGATATTAAACCTTTAGCAACGTTTTTAATCGTTACGTACACCCTCTAGATGAATACTAACCGTCAGACAGCTTCTTGATTGCTGTTACTGTAAGATGTACCGTCGTACACGCGACATATTATAATATGAGTTTCAATTGATCGATATTCAACTTTTAGCAACGTTTTTATTTGTTGTTTACCCCCTCTAGATGAAAACTAACCGTCAGAAAATGTCTAGATTGCTGTTGATGTATCTTGTGCAGTCAGTCACATGAAATATTATGGGATCACTTTAAATTATTAGGTAGTTATCTTTTGACGACGTTTTGAACTGTTAATTACCACCTATATAAGAAAACTAACCGTCAGAAAACGTCTACATTGCTGTTATTGTAAGCTGTTCATTTACGAACGCGAAATATTAGGCTATGACTTTCAATTGATCGATAGTCAACTTTTAACCACGTTTCTAATTGTTCATTACCCCCTATCAAGGAAAACTAACCGTCAGAAATCGTCTATTTTGCTGTTACTGAAAGGCTATTCCTTCAAACACGCGAAATATTATACTATTTGTTTCAATTTATTGATATTAAACCTTTAGCAACGTTTTTAATTGTTATTTACCCCCTCTAGATGAAAACTAACCGTCAGAAAGCGTCTAGATTGCTGTTAATGTAAAGGTGTACAGTCACACACCCGAAATATTATAATATGATATTCAGTTAATCGATACACAACAAGTAGCAAAGTTTTTAATTGTTTTTTACCCATCTCTAGATGAAAACTAACCGTCAGAAAGCGTCTGGGTTGCTGTTACTTTTAGGTGTACAGTCACGTACGCGAAATATTAAAATAGGAGGATTATTTCATTGATACTCAACCTTTAGAAACGTTTTTAATTGTTGGTTACCCCCACAAGATGAAAACTAACCATCAGAAAATGTCTAGATTGCTGGTGATGTATCTTGTACAGTCATACACACGAAATATTATGGTATCACTTTCAATTGATCGGTAGGTAGCATTTCGCAACGTTTTGAACTGTTAATTACCCGCTTTCAAACAAAACTAACCGTTAGAAAACGTCTATATTGCAGTTATTGTAAGCTATTCCTTCATACACACGAAATATTATACTACTTGTTTCAATTGATCGATATTAAACCTTTAGCAACGTTTTTAATCGTTACGTACACCCTCTAGATGAATACTAACCGTCAGACAGCTTCTTGATTGCTGTTACTGTAAGATGTACCGTCGTACACGCGACATATTATAATATGAGTTTCAATTGATCGATATTCAACTTTTAGCAACGTTTTTATTTGTTGTTTACCCCCTCTAGATGAAAACTAACCGTCAGAAAATGTCTAGATTGCTGTTGATGTATCTTGTGCAGTCAGTCACATGAAATATTATGGGATCACTTTAAATTATTAGGTAGTTATCTTTTGACGACGTTTTGAACTGATAATTACCACCTATATAAGAAAACTAACCGTCAGAAAACGTCTACATTGCTGTTATTGTAAGCTGTTCATTTACGAACGCGAAATATTAGGCTATGACTTTCAATTTATCGATAGTCAACTTTTAACCACGTTTCTAATTGTTCATTACCCCCTATCAAGGAAAACTAACCGTCAGAAATCGTCTATTTTGCTGTTACTGAAAGGCTATTCCTTCAAACACGCGAAATATTATACTATTTGTTTCAATTGATTGATATTAAACCTTTAGCAACGTTTTTAATTGTTATTTACCCCCTCTAGATGAAAACTAACCGTCAGAAAGCGTCTAGATTGCTGTTAATGTAAAGGTGTACAGTCACACACCCGAAATATTATAATATGAGATTCAGTTAATCGATACACAACAAGTAGCAACGTTTTTAATTGTTGTTTACCCCCTCTAGATGAAAACTAACCGTCAGAAAGCGTCTAGGTTGCAGTTACTGTTAGGTGTACAGTCACACACGCGAAATATTAAAATAGGAGGATTAATTCATTGATAATCAACCTTTAGAAACGTTTTAATTGTTGTTTACCCCCACAAGATGAAAACTAACCGTCAGAAAATGTCTAGATTGCTGTTAATGTATCTTGTACAGTCATACACACGAAATATTATGGTATCACTTTCAATTGATTGGTAGGTAGCATTTCGCAACGTTTTGAACTGTTAATTACCCCCTATCAAACAAAACTAACCGTTAGAAAACATCTATATTGCAGTTATTGTAAGCTATTCCTTCATACACACGAAATATTATACTACTTGTTTCAATTGATCGATATTAAACCTTTATCAACGTTTTTAATCGTTACGTACACCATCTAGATTAATACTAACCGTCAGACAGCTTCTTGATTGCTGTTACTGTAAGTTGTACAGTCGTACACGCGACATATTATAATGAGTTTCAATTGATCGATATTCAACTTTTAGCAACGTTTTTATTTGTTGTTTACCCCCTCTAGATGAAAACTAACCGTCAGAAAATGTATAGATTGCTGTTGATGTATCTTGTGCAGTCACTCACATGAAATATTATGGGATCACTTTCAATTATTAGGTATTTATCTTTTGACGACGTTTTGAACTGTTAATTACCACCTATATAAGAAAACTAACCGTCAGAAAACGTCTACATTGCTGTTATTGTAAGCTGTTCATTTACGAACGCGAAATATTAGACTATGACTTTCAATTGATCGATAGTCAACTTTTAACCACGTTTCTAATTGTTCATTACCCCCTATCAAGGAAAACTAACCGTCAGAAATCGTCTATTTTGCTGTTACTGAAAGGCTATTCTTTCAAACACGCGAAATATTATACTATTTGTTTCAATTGATTGATATTAAACATTTAGCAACGTTTTTAATTGTTGTTTACCCCCACAAGATGAAAACTAACCATCAGAAAATGTCGAGATTGCTGTTGATGTATCTTGTACAGTCATACACACGAAATATTATGGTATCACTTTCAATTGATCGGTAGGTAGCTTTTCGCAACGTTTTGAACTGTTAATTACCCCCTATCAAACAAAACTAACCGTTAGAAAACATATATATTGCAGTTATTGTAAGCTATTCCTTCATATACACGAAATATTATACTACTTGTTTCAATTGATCGATATTAAACCTTTAGCAACGTTTTTAATTGTTATTTACCCCCTTTAGATGAAAACTAACCGTCAGAAAGCGTCTAGATTGCTGTTAATGTAAAGGTGTACAGTCACACACCCGAAATATTATAATATGATATTCAGTTAATCGATACACAACAAGTAGCAACGTTTGTAATTGTTGTTTACCCCCTCTAGATGAAAACTAACCGTCAGAAAGCGTCTAGGTTGCTGTTACTGTTAGGTGTACAGTCACGTACGCGAAATATTAAAATAGGAGGATTAATTCATCGATACTCAACCTTTTGAAACGTTTTTCATTGTTGTTTACCCCCACAAGATGAAAACTAACCATCAGAAAATGTCTAGATTGCTGGTGATGTATCTTGTACAGTCATACACACGAAATATTATGGTATCACTTTCAATTGATCGGTAGGTAACATTTCGCAACGTTTTGAACTGTTAATTACCCGCTTTCAAACAAAACTAACCGTTAGAAAACGTCTATATTGCAGTTATAGTAAGCTATTCCTTCATACACACGAAATATTATACTACTTGTTTCAATTGATCGATATTAAATCTTTAGCAACGTTTTTAATCGTTACGTACACCCTCTAGATGAATACTAACCGCCAGAAATCTTCTTGATTGCTGATACTGTAAGGTGTACCGTCGTACACGCGAAATATTATAATATGAGTTTCAATTGATCGATATTCAACTTTTAGCAACGTTTTTATTTGTTGTTTACCCCCTCTAGATGAAAACTAACAGTCAGAAAATGTATAGATTGCTGTTGATGTATCTTGTGCAGTCACTCACATGAAATATTATGGGATCACTTTCAATTATTAGGTAGTTATCTTTTGACGACGTTTTGAACTGTTAATTACCACCTATATAAGAAAACTAACCGTCAGAAAACGTCTACATTGCTGTTATTGTAAGCTGTTCATTTACGAACGCGAAATATTAGACTATGACGTTCAATTGATCGATAGTCAACTTTTAACCACGTTTCTAATTGTTCATTACCCCCTATCAAGGAAAACTAACGGTCAGAAATCGTCTATTTTGCTGTTACTGAAAGGCTATTCCTTCAAACACGCGAAATATTATACTATTTGTTTCAATTAATTGATATTAAACCTTTAGCAATGTTTTTAATTGTTATTTCCCCCCTCTAGATAAAAACTAACCGTCAGAAAGCGTCTAGGTTGCAGTTACTGTTAGGTGTACAGTCACACACGCGAAATATTAAAATAGGAGGATTATTTCATTGATACTCAACCTTTAGAAACGTTTTTAATTGTTGTTTACCCCAACACGATGAAAACTAACCATCAGAAAATGTCTAGATTGCTGGTGATGTATCTTGTACAGTCATACACACGAAATATTATGGTATCACTTTCAATTGATTGGTAGGTAGCATTTCGCAACGTTTTGAACTGTTAATTACCCGCTTTCAAACAAAACTAACCGTTAGAAAACGTCTATATTGCAGTTATTGTAAGCTATTCCTTCATACACACGAAATATTATACTACTTGTTTCAATTGATCGATATTAAATCTTTAGCAACGTTTTTAATCGTTATCTACCCCTCTAGATGAATACTAACCGCCAGAAATCGTCTTGATTGCTGTTACTGTAAGGTGTACCGTCGTACACGCGAAATATTATAATATGAGTTTCAATTGATCGATATTCAACTTTTAGCAACGTTTTTATTTGTTGTTTACCCCCTCTAGATGAAAACTAACCGTCAGAAAATGTATAGATTGCTGTTGATGTATCTTGTGCAGTCAGTCACATGAAATATTATGGGATCACTTTCAATTATTAGGTATTTATCTTTTGACGACGTTTTGAACTGTTAATTACCACCTATATAAGAAAACTAACCGTCAGAAAACGTCTACATTGCTGTTATTGTAAGCTGTTCATTTACGAACGCGAAATATTAGACTATGACTTTCAATTGATCGATAGTCAACTTTTAACCACGTTTCTAATTGTTCATTACCCCCTATCAAGGAAAACTAACCGTCAGAAATCGTCTATTTTGCTGTTACTGAAAGGCTATTCTTTCAAACACGCGAAATATTATACTATTTGTTTCAATTGATTGATATTAAACATTTAGCAACGTTTTTAATTGTTGTTTACCCCCACAAGATGAAAACTAACCATCAGAAAATGTCGAGATTGCTGTTGATGTATCTTGTACAGTCATACACACGAAATATTATGGTATCACTTTCAATTGATCGGTAGGTAGCTTTTCGCAACGTTTTGAACTGTTAATTACCCCCTATCAAACAAAACTAACCGTTAGAAAACATATATATTGCAGTTATTGTAAGCTATTCCTTCATATACACGAAATATTATACTACTTGTTTCAATTGATCGATATTAAACCTTTAGCAACGTTTTTAATTGTTATTTACCCCCTTTAGATGAAAACTAACCGTCAGAAAGCGTCTAGATTGCTGTTAATGTAAAGGTGTACAGTCACACACCCGAAATATTATAATATGATATTCAGTTAATCGATACACAACAAGTAGCAACGTTTGTAATTGTTGTTTACCCCCTCTAGATGAAAACTAACCGTCAGAAAGCGTCTAGGTTGCTGTTACTGTTAGGTGTACAGTCACGTACGCGAAATATTAAAATAGGAGGATTAATTCATCGATACTCAACCTTTTGAAACGTTTTTCATTGTTGTTTACCCCCACAAGATGAAAACTAACCATCAGAAAATGTCTAGATTGCTGGTGATGTATCTTGTACAGTCATACACACGAAATATTATGGTATCACTTTCAATTGATCGGTAGGTAACATTTCGCAACGTTTTGAACTGTTAATTACCCGCTTTCAAACAAAACTAACCGTTAGAAAACGTCTATATTGCAGTTATTGTAAGCTATTCCTTCATACACACGAAATATTATACTACTTGTTTCAATTGATCGATATTAAATCTTTAGCAACGTTTTTAATCGTTACGTACACCCTCTAGATGAATACTAACCGCCAGAAATCGTCTTGATTGCTGATACTGTAAGGTGTACCGTCGTACACGCGAAATATTATAATATGAGTTTCAATTGATCGATATTCAACTTTTAGCAACGTTTTTATTTGTTGTTTACCCCCTCTAGATGAAAACTAACAGTCAGAAAATGTATAGATTGCTGTTGATGTATCTTGTGCAGTCACTCACATGAAATATTATGGGATCACTTTCAATTATTAGGTAGTTATCTTTTGACGACGTTTTGAACTGTTAATTACCACCTATATAAGAAAACTAACCGTCAGAAAACGTCTACATTGCTGTTATTGTAAGCTGTTCATTTACGAACGCGAAATATTAGACTATGACGTTCAATTGATCGATAGTCAACTTTTAACCACGTTTCTAATTGTTCATTACCCCCTATCAAGGAAAACTAACGGTCAGAAATCGTCTATTTTGCTGTTACTGAAAGGCTATTCCTTCAAACACGCGAAATATTATACTATTTGTTTCAATTGATTGATATTAAACCTTTAGCAATGTTTTTAATTGTTATTTTCCCCCTCTAGATGAAAACTAACCGTCAGAAAGCGTCTAGGTTGCAGTTACTGTTAGGTGTACAGTCACACACGCGAAATATTAAAATAGGAGGATTAATTCATTGATAATCAACCTTTAGAAACGTTTTTAATTGTTGTTTACCCCCACAAGATGAAAACTAACCGTCAGAAAATGTCTAGATTGCTGTTAATGTATCTTGTACAGTCATACACACGAAATATTATGGTATCACTTTCAATTGATAGGTAGGTAGCATTTCGCAACGTTTTCAACTGTTAATTACCCCCTATCAAACAAAACTAACCGTTACAAAACATCTATATTGCAGTTATTGTAAGCTATTCCTTCATACACACGAAATATTATACTACTTGTTTCAATTGATCGATATTAAATCTTTAGCAACGTTTTTAATCGTTATCTACCCCCTCTGATGAATACTAACCGCCAGAAATCGTCTTGATTGCTGTTACTGTAAGGTGTACCGTTGTACACGCGAAATATTATAGTATGAGTTTCAATTGATCGATATTCAACTTTTAGCAACGTTTTTATTTGTTGTTTACCCCCTCTAGATGAAAACTAACTGTCAGAAAATGTATAGATTGCTGTTGATGTATCTTGTGCAGTCACTCACATGAAATATTATGGGATCACTTTCAATTATTAGGTATTTATCTTTTGACGACGTTTTGAACTGTTAATTACCACCTATATAAGAAAACTAACCGTCAGAAAACGTCTACATTGCTGTTATTGTAAGCTGTTCATTTACGAACACGAAATATTAGACTATGACTTTCAATTGATCGATAGTCAACTTTTAACCACGTTTCTAATTGTTCATTACCCCCTATCAAGGAAAACTAACCGTCAGAAATCGTCTATTTTGCTGTTACTGAAAGGCTATTCCTTCAAACACGCGAAATATTATACTATTTGTTTCAATTGACTGATATTAAACCTTTAGCAATGTTTTTAATTGTTATTTACCACCTCTAGATGAAAACTAACCGTCAGAAAGCGTCTAGATTGCTGTTAATGTAAAGGTGTACAGTCACACACCCGAAATATTATAATATGATATTCAGTTAATCGATACACAACAAGTAGCAACGTTTTTAATTGTTGTTTACCCCCTCTAGATGAAAACTAACCGTCAGAAAGCGTCTAGGTTGCAGTCACTGTTAGGTGTACAGTCACACACGTGAAATATTAAAATATGAGGATTAATTCATTTATAATCAACCTTTAGAAACGTTTTAATTGTTGTTT
>JAHLWY010001881.1:0-14532 GCA_020002185.1 Paraescarpia echinospica
TCTCCTCAATTTTAACGTTTCATTTTTATAAAATTTACGACGTTCACGTGTTCATACGCTAAAATTCTAGGAAGTAACCTCGGCAATGCACTACACTGGCATGACATGGATAGTGAGTATCCGCTAAGAGTGGACAAGGGAGAGTCGGCCCCAGACAATTCAATGCGTTTCGGTTTCACAGCGACCTCTGGTTCAGGTTGGGATTCTGGTCTCTATGAGAAGAGGGTTGACGGTAGGACTGGTCGGTTGACAGACGGATGATCTTCGGAGTGTAGTAGTTGGGTGTTTTCAGCATGACGGTAGCCGTAGTACTGTCGTGGTGTTGAAATTGTGCAACATTGTTTCTCTACCTAGGGACGCTACCGTATAACGTAGTACTCTGTGAATACGTTAGAGGGCTGCAAGAGACCAGTAGTAGGGTATTTTCAGCACGACGTTGCCATAACAGTGTAGTGGTACGAATGACTACCTGGATGGCTGTAGCACCGGACTTATATACGATTTCTGAGAATCACGTGGTCGTGTACCTATCAAACAATAACTGTCGAATACGTTACCAAACTAATAATTGGGTGTTTTCAGCGTGACGTCAGCCATAGTACTGTCGTGGTATTGTTACAAAATAAGAACATTGTATGCCTACAAGCCTACGGCTACAGTGTTGGTAAGCTAAATTTTTACGAAGTTACCTTGGTAATGTGCTAAGCTGGCAAGAATTTACGACGTTCACGCGTTCATACCCTAAAATTCTAAGAAGTTACCTCGGTAATACACTACACTGGCATGAATTTACGACATATACGTGTTAAAGTAAGAAAGTTGTACAAGTCTACCGTGTTGGTAAGCTAAAAACACACATAGAAATTCCATCAACGAGGTGAATATAGGCCAGCAATACCAATATATGTCACAGTGTGTTGACTGAATTGCAAGTATATCCCCTCCTCCTCTGTTTTAGCGTTTCAGCGCGGTAGATTTGTAACATTTTCATAGATTTTACGGCGTTCATACGCTAAAATGCACTACAATAGCACGAATTTACGACATATACCCTTTAAAATAAGAAAGTTGTACAAGTCTAGCGTGGTGATTAGCTACATTAAAAAAATTACCTCGGTAATGTACTAATTAAGCTGGCAAGAATTTAAGACGTTCACGCATTCATACCCTAAAATTTCTCATACGTTGTCCCGTCCGTTGTCCCGCCCGTAGTCTCTCGTACATCGTCTCGTCTGTTGCTGTCTGTTATCTTATCCTTTGTCTCGTCTGTCTCGCCCGTTGTCTCGTCTGTTATCTCGTCCGTTTCGTCTGCTGTCTCAGCCTTTGTCCCGTCAGTAGTCTCGTCCGGTGTCTCTTGTCTAAGCCGTTATCTCGTCCGTTGTCGTCTGTTATCTCGTCCGTTGTCTCATCCGTAGTATTCTGTTGACTCTCCG
Source organism: Paraescarpia echinospica (assembly GCA_020002185.1). Lineage (NCBI taxonomy): Eukaryota > Metazoa > Annelida > Polychaeta > Sabellida > Siboglinidae > Paraescarpia > Paraescarpia echinospica. The sequence continues at coordinate 1,434 of JAHLWY010001881.1, forward strand.
TTTTCTCGTCAGCTTCACCTCACCTTATCTGTCTTAGGTCCACGTCACCTTGTCTGTCCTATGTCCGCCTTATACTACGAGAAAAATGACAAAAGATAAGGTTTGTACGTTTTATTAGGGTACAACACAAAAGAACATTATTTACAGGTCACCCTCCATTACTGCCAGCACCGTTTCCTTCATAGTGTTTCGCCACTGTTCAGAAACAACTTCTTGGAAGCAACTCTTGATATTTTACAACTGATTGAACGTCAGGTCGGATAGCTTTACACCTGCATTTAACAAAACACTCAAACAGTCTTTCATCACAGCAGTTGAATTAATGGCCTCTACAGCCTCGTCAAAGTGCATGCAAATTAGACTGTCATAGGGGAAGAGGCAGTCGTGATGAAATTGACTAGGATCGTCTATCTCGCAACCGAGGCATTGTCGTCTTGAAAGCGTCTTCTTCATTTCGGTCACAGGAAAGTCAATGGTAAAGTTCTGACCAGCAAAGGCAGGAGCGGGAGTTGTGACATTGGCGGCATCGGCAGAAGTTATCACATCGATAGGAGCGGAAGTTGGTGTTGATGATGCCTGTTGTCATTAATCGTCTTTGTCGACACAGAGACCATTCGTTGTCGCTTTGGTGGTAGTGGGCCTTTAATGTAGTTCTGCAAGAATATTTCAATACTATTTAGAATATTAAAGATTGTATGCGCGAAACACCTAGAATGCTGTGGCATAACGATAGGTAGGAAACGATGATAAATAGTAGTTACGTGACAGGAAATAAGGTGACAAGTTTTATGGACCTAAATTGTCGACAATAATTACCCGTTGACGCGACCGTATGGGAAGTAAAGATGTTGCCGGATGTTGATATGAAGGACCACGCAGAGGGCCATCATATTGGAAGTAAACACGTGACAGAATATTGTGTACCCGGATGTTGACAAGCAATAGACGGGTCCGACCATATAGGAAGTAAAGACATGGGGACGTCGTTTTAAAGGAAGTGAAAACACAATGGACGCCTTATAGGTGAAGATATGGGGACACCTTTTATGGGAAAACATGGGAACGCCATTTAGGGGAAGTATAGACACGGAAAGACCATTTTAGCGGAAGTATAGATACAGGGGACGCCATTTTAGGTGAAAGTATATAGTAAAATAATATAAAGTATGACTCACCACCAGCGTATCCAAGTTGGCTTCCACGGCCGTCTTCTTCCGGCGGCTACATCATCCGCTGGCGATGTGCCTCTTCAAGGCGTCCCGTCGCGTGAAATGGGTCTTGCACGACGGGAAGGTGACTGCCGACGGTTTCATGGGCAGCAGAGCCGTGGGCTTGTAACCGGCGGCAACGGGAGGTTGGGCCTCCTCATCGGCAGCGACCGTTCGAACCATGACATACATGTTAGAGGCCACGTAACTGTCTCGTTCGCATTGCAAATGACCCCTATCGTCGACAATCATACGCTTCTTGCAGTACCTGCAACCAATGTAGAAGGGGGTATGCTGGCGTACTTTGTTGATAAAGAGACATCTGACCTTGATATCGGCGCTTACCCTCGCTTCCAGAGTTGCCCCGTCCACGACCTCTGGTTCCGACGGCGTGGAAGGGCGATTGGTCACCGGAATGATGGGGCAATCTGTCGGCTCGTCCTCGTCGCTCGAATATGCTGCACCGCGAGGGCTGTGATAGAGTGTTTTCAAGGTGAAGTTATTAGCCATGGAGTCGTCGTGATACGAATAACGATACCACTGGCAGACCGCCGCATTTATATAGGAATAAAGGGCACGTGAGCGTGTCGAAAGGTCACTGGTGTTTGCCGAATAAGCACACACCTCAGAGTAGAAATTACACACAGTAGATCAGACTTGCACAGCGAATACAACTTCAAACCTGTTTGCAACCAGGCGACCAACTGAGGTAAGAACAACTGTTGTATGTAAAGACTATAGCATTGATACGTATTAAAAGATAGGGAGACCTTGAGTTTCTTGATAAAGATGTCCCAGTGTCGTATGTGGCAGGTTCAAATGCTGTTCGGTCTTCAGTATGGAAAGGCTACAGGTTGTGTACCAAAGTACATGCATACTAGTTGAACCGGTTTCCAAGACATGTAGTACTATACTAGTTGAACCAGTTTCGAGACACGCGGTACTATTAATAGCACTTACGTCACATAGGTGCAAGGTAGAGAGTTCCTTTGAGAGCTCTTTGTACTTCCACCGCGCCGCACCAGCATACCTTTATTTGTACCCTATGTTAAAAGATAGGGAGCAAGACAGAGAGCGCCTTTGAGAGGTCTTTGTACTTACACCTTGATTTATTCGCTAGGGGCGCTATTTGACCTTGACTTATTCGCTAGGGGCGCTATTTGACCTTGACTTATTCGCTAGGGGACGCTATACCCGAGGAAATGGCCCACCACCTATGCGACATAACAAAATACACAATTGCACATGCGCAATGACCTACTACCAGTTCCCCGCAAGCTTATTGACATAGTTACATAGTTTACCACATGCGTGCACGGAAGCGACCCTTGACCTTCCAATTCCACCGCGCCGCGCCAACCTCTCACGATTTCAACGCAACATACTACTAAGGTTCATTAAAATACATTTGGGAGGTTAATATGTTATAATAAATATCGTTTATACTATAGACCAGCTGTATTTAACCTGAGGTAAATACCCCCAAGGGGATAATTACCTCCTTGGGGGTAATTCGGGCTTTTTTTGGGGTAACGGAAGCTTTTTGAAGTATGGGCATTTCAGTAATGAATTCATCATGATAACGCTCTTGTAGCACACTTCATTTGCAAGAACGTTTTAAGTATATTCCATTTGCAGATGACACTAACTTATTTTGTTGTGATTGTGATTTAGATGAACTGATCAGGATGAAATGATGTTGTGATTGGGATTTAGATGAACTGATCCAGAAGACAAATGCTGGGTTAAACAAACTTCATGTATGGTTTGCTGTAAATCAGTTATCACTAAATGTTACAAAACCAAATTATATGATATTTAGAAATCGCATATTGAATTCAAGTATTTCTATAAAGATAGACGAGAAAGAAATTAATAGAGTTGAAGTCGTTAAATTTTAGGTGTTTTGATGACGACAAGTTAACATGGAAAAATCACATTTGCTTAGTGAAATAAAAACTGTCAAAATGTTGTGCAATTATGTAAAGAGCTAATTTCGTGATTAACAGTTGTGGCACGTCTATATTATACCACTCATTCTTCTTGCCTTGTATCAGATACTGTGTTGAAATATGGGGTAACACTTACTCAACAAATGTCGAATGCCTAGTCTTGCCACAGAAAAAAGTAATAAGGTTACTCTGTGGTGCTAAGAGGTTGGACCATACGTCAAGGTTATTCTATAATCTGCACATTCTTAAAGTACCTGATATAGTGGAGTTGAGAGCTGCTGCAATTATGTTTAAGGCATATTATATAATTAGTTGCCAAAGAATGTACAACAGTTTTTCAGTATGTATGAATTTGTCTATGCGACCAGAAAAGTCCATAATTTTACACAATATGATGCTCGTACTAACTTGAAAAGTATGTGCCTGTTAGTTAAAGGTGTTAAACTCTGGAATTCTCTGGATCACTCACTAATTTGTTGTTATAATATTCATCTTTTCAAAAAAATACAAACAAACAAATATTTGTGTGCATTTAATGAGTAGGTTATACTATTACTTTAACTTTTTTACAAACGGCTTACCATGATTACGAAATTATAATTATGTTTTATATATTCTAAGTCATGTCACATGTTATACAATGTTACAGAGGTTTTTAGGTGTAACAGGGCACGTATTTAAAAGTGTTACACTTCTTCTCGCCCTTTTTCGACAATTGTATAAATATATTTAATTAACTACGTTACTATTTCTATGTCTGTTGTTGTTGAAATACAGTTTCATTCATTGAAGATATGTCGTGGAATGGTGTACAGGAAGTTACAAACACCGCATACGGAAAGTAAGAGCTCCCTTGCAATCACAGAGGATCTCATCCAGCCTTGTCTAGTTGAAGCGCCGAGACTCATCCTTGGCATAGAACAAGCTAGGGAGACAAATGAACCAGATATCACTTTTGGACACAACTGGAACAGTCGATATTTAATATGTGAGACATATATTGGATAACGCCGTTTTAGATGCAGAAGTGTTAGCAAATCCTTCAATGCTTTGCGCTTCAACTGAATAAATCAACATTATATTGTCTGTCGTGCTCAATTGCTTGTACCTGAAAAGCGACTCTGTAAAATATGATTGTATGATCTCTGAATTGTTTACCATGGAGTGCCACGAACCCCACAATTGTCAGTGAATGTGAAGAGGTTGGAGTCGATTTCCGTGTTCTCCTCTTCCACCTGGAGGATCGCTGGTTATCCTGGGGACAGGATTCATTATGTGTTTGAATTAAGGGAACAACATCATCATGTTTATGGGAGGGATAGAAACGCTACATACCAATCTTTCAGGTGACGATATCAGACAAAGAGGTCATACATTTATTATGTAGATGGGCTGCACATCTTTTAGTGAGATCAATCAGCTGAACCTCTCACAAAAAAGGAATGTGGTGAATATTCTCACTGCTCAATGCTCCCTTCGCAAAGCAAGTTTTACCAGTGTGAAGTTCAAGGTAATGAGGTCTCCATATTCTCCAAACTGTCAACGCCACTTGAAGAGAACAAAGAACAGTGTCCATTTGCTGATGGTATCATGTGTACATACGTTCCGCGGAAGAGGTCATCATTGGATATTTCTTGAACACTGAGAAGGATATTTCTTGAACACTGAGAAGAATGCATGGATCATGATACGGTTTCAGTGGACGAAAGAGTCGTCGAGTTCCTTGGCTTGATTGCACGCTGAAAGAAGACTTTCAGGATTGTGGCCTCGAAACTTTCTGACAAAAGGCTGGTGGTGAATACCCAGTTTGCTGTTACAGGGCTCTCACATTCCTTTTCTCAATGAATTGCTGTGGATGACTGGTATTTCTAATAGGTCCAACAATACAGTCATACAGTTGATTTTATTTAAAGGTTAAGAAGCCAGTGTATAGCTAATTAAAAAACAAATTATTTTACCAATAAATATGTCAGTTATGCTTAGATCTTCATATTCTTTCAAAATAGTCCTTTTCTCGAATTTAGGATTTAAAAATGGAGGGGTAATCACGGTGTTGTTCGGTGGCTCAAGGGGTAACAATGCCAACAACGTCAAATATCGCTCCTGTAGACCCTATAACAAGATTGTACGATAACAAAGAGTCCTATAACATGTTAGAAGGCACAATACGGCCTTAGAAATCACCATCTATCCATATATATATATATAACAGCAACAACAACAATAATATATATATATATATAACAGCAACAACAATAATAATATATATATAAAACAGCAACAACAATAATAATATATATATATATATATAACAGCAACAATAATAATAATATATATTATATATATATATATAACAGCAACAATAATAATAATAATAATATATATATATATAACAGCAACAATAATAATATATATATATATATAACAATAACAAAAATAATAATATATATATATATATATATTATTATAATATATATATTATTATATATATATATATAACAGCAACAACAATATTAATAATATATATATATTATTATTATTGGTGTTGCTGTATATATGTATATATATATATATATATACATATTGTTGTTGTTGCTGTTTTGGTGTATGAAGGTTGACTCGTCTTGTCGACAGACAGTGACGTGCGAACGTTCGACTTTGACTGCACTGAGACTCCAGGCCGCCATCTGTGATATGTTTAGTTCGGTAGTTGGTCGTTACTAATACGAAGACTGGTCAGGTGTTTGATTATGATAAGGTGCTCTATGTACATGCAGATATATTTTTATAGTTAATTTCTGCAAACTTGCTTAAAACAGACTAATCTGTATTTTTAACATTTCAGTTCGAACTGTTAACATGAGCATAGCTTACGCGGTGGCATTTCACAAGCCTACTGCGTACAGGGCAATGGGCCAGACCTGATCAGATCTGCAATGCATACCGAGGGGCCGTAAGCCCATATCGCATGCGCACGTGTGTTCACAAAAACGTCAGATGGTATTCAGAGCTATAGGCTATGTTACTTCCCACGTAGGCTATTTTTCATGGTTTACCGTGTGACATAACCTGATTAACCATAGTAGGCCCTACAACGCTAATTCTGGGTCATATTTATAAAAAAAAAAAAAAATTATTAAATTTAAAATTGGCACTTGTAAGATTTATAATGAAGATTAGGATAGGGGTGCGGCGGTGCGGTTATTGGGGTGAGGGTTATATTTCACCTTGTCACCATCAAAATGTCATCAGTTCGAATCAGAACCCACTAAGACGGAGAGAAATATGGGAGATTGTGTATCCATTGGGAGACGGGGATATATACTTCTGGCGTCTACGCCATTCACAAACCAACCAACACCTGCGGTAATCTGTGGCGTTAGCATAGAGGAAGTTGAAGAAGATGATTTGGGGAAAATAGTGGCATTTATTAAGAGCGTTAACAGTGGATATGGGCGTCCTAAGACGGTGGCATGTTCTATCCCATGAAGTGTTCCAAGCACTGGCATTTGCAGTAGGCTAACTGCCCTGGTAGCACTGTCAGAGAAGTAGCGGCATCGTACTGTTATTAGCAGGATCTATGACACGTAGCTTTATTGACGGAATTGCTTGCAGGCCGGCCGCCGCGTTACCTCTCAACACCCACGAACACCACCGCAGCCGCCGCACTGCGCTCCCGTCACAACTGGAGCATCAGCAGACAGCTAGTAGGACGCGACGCCGAGATGGCCAGCCTGGGTGAACGCAACTCGCTCAAGGAAAAGAGGCTTGTTATACTCGCCATAGACTCGAGCGAACACGCAGAGTATGCTTTCGACTGTGAGTTTCAAACTTTTTAAAATTTAGTGATATCTTTGGAAGATACGAGACAAGGGATTTGGTATGCGTACAGCTTGTGTAACATATTGATGTATGTGGGTGATGGGTTTACGGCACCCGTGAAGATGTCGGTGACTAGGGAGGGCCATAGCGCGAGAACAGGGTGGGGGCGGGGACAGCTGCCTCCCTGGAATTTTTTCGGGTGGGGTCGGACATATGGTTCTGTCCCTCCCCCCATTAAATGTGAGCTTGAATGTTTTTTTGTGGCGAGCGTCAATGGAGGGTGGAAATGTAAATTGTACGACACGATTAATGTGTATTTTTGTCGACTGTGAAAGGTGTGTGCAACTGGAGGGCAGACATATGGTTTTCTGCCCCCAGTAATAGGCAGCGCAGCGGCGAACAATTTCCAAAAGCACCCCTCCTCGCCGTCTTCATATGTCACAGTCGAGTCAACCGAGACAGCCATAAGGTGAAGGAAGATGTGAAGATATGCGGCGGGGCGGCGGAAAAATGTCAGTGGTGCTGAAGCTCCGGTAGACCCCAATATGAATTTCGTTCCCGCGCCACTGGGGAGGGCTACTGATGATCAAACTGCGGTAGCAGGCGGCTTTAAACAACACAATACGAGGATTCTACAACATACTTTTCAAATCGCTGACATTATATAGGTTAATTATATAAGTTGATTATACAATGTGTACTCTTCCGGCGTGAATCTTTGTATGTACAAACTTGTCAAAATTCGTATTATTAACCTGCTGTCGATTTCCTACACGTAGTTGTTGTGTGTTAAAAGTATTGTTTATTTATGAATGTATATTTTTCTGTACTAAAATATTTCAAACCAAGTAGATAGGCCTGCCAATGTAAACTGCAATATGAGATTTGATGAGGAAGACCCTCGGTTTCCCAATCACGTTATAGGATACCAGAATTAACACATGTTCTTGTTTTATACAAAATATGCGTCGGAAGCTTTCAAGTGGGCGCCGTAGAGATCTGGTTTCCAGAAGCTAACACATTGGTTAGTTTGGCCTCAGTGTTCCGCCAGATACAGCCCGTCAGGCTATACGACCGGTGTAATAGCATTGTATATGATCTAGTGCCATACACGTTACTGCGTTGTATATTGCGTAGTGTAATTCAGCACTCGCGTATTTCGGCAATGCAAGTCCTGCTTACGTCACTTCGCACTGACTAAATGAACGACCTGCAAGTGTGTGGCGTCGGGGCCTACATACTTTGATCTGACATGTCCCGTTTGGCTGCGGTGCAACGAACGCACGCAGTGCCCCTGGCGTTTTGTCACCGGCCTACCCTTGGTATAGACCCTACATTTAGTTTATCATGGCTATATGCCCAGTCGTCAGTTAGGAGTGGTAGCATTCGATACTTCACATTATTGTTTCATGTTTTTGTAATTACTAAAACGCCAAATTGTATAGAGTGTACTATGTCATCATTATTAAAATTATTATAACTATCATAACTACCGACCGACCGACCGACCGACCGACAGACCGACCGACCGACTGCTACCGTTAGTACAGTTAGGCCAAATTACTGCACTTTGAACATTTTGAATTTAATCTTGGCGGGTTCACCATGATGACATAATTTTATATTTTGTCCGATATCATCTTAAAGATAATAATGCCATACTTGATTCAGCTACATTTCGAATTGTTTTGATTCAGCTAAATTTCTACCACCGTCTTGGAGGAGTCTCTTGACCCTATTTTGTTGTTATTTACCATACATTACACCTTGTTTACCATAAGGTTATATACTTGTTTCTTTGTTATTCTTTTTGACATGGATGTATTGTATATATAATTTGAAATGTCTGGGTCAAATAACGCAAATTCTTCTTTTTCTTCTTCTTCATACAACTATTAGGCAATGAGCCATGACGCAAAATTTGATCCACCGATAAGTGTTTAGGGACGAATGCTCGTAATGATTTATTTTGAAGGAATTGGGAGTTTATATTAGATTTTAGACACATCTAAGTTGATGTTAGACTGCATATCTGGAAACTCTGATGTTGGATAAATGTTATGAGCTGCCCGGTAATTGTCTAAGGACGCAGAAGACTGGCCAGGTAGGACGTTTGATGTGTTAAAAGATCGCGACTTTTAAGAGGGAAGATTTTAAATTTGATTCGGTAGGTAAACTGAAACTCAGTAGGCCAACTATGCTAGGTCTGATAGTGAGAAAAGACACGCCCTGGGTACAACACCGGTTCACCTCTACACGAGGCACTTGACGCTGGCGGATACTAAAATAGCGATCATAGAAAAAGTCTAGATTAGAGGTATCTGATGGGAACGTATAACTGCCAAGCAATTGTACAAGAAAACAGTTGATAACCTAGTTTCATATCAATACGAATTAATGGCGCATCAGAACTAAAAGGTTTTACAATCTTCTGATTGGTCGTCAATCCCAAAGTCGGCAATATGCGAAGGACGATAAATATTATAAAGATAAGTACTCCGATAACGGCAAATTTATACTACACCTGTATATTCCCTGATGATGACAGGGAGTGAGTTCCACGGAGTTGGTGTTGCAACCGAAAAAGCTCCAGTTCCAAATAAATTAGACCAGGACGATCGAAGCGGTCAAGGTTTCCTTGCAGGGATGAAAAGAGAATGAAACATGCAGGTTTTAATAGATGAGATGGCTTAATATGTAGGACATTTTAGTGGTCAAGGAGGGTAGTTTTGGAGATTTTTTCGATCGACCGGCAGGTAGTGTTGAAGATTTGTTCGCGGTGCCGTTCAACTTTCCTTCCCGACTCTCAAGTCGTGTTTACTGTATCATCTCAAATCAACCTAAAACTAATCCACTCCAAGCGGTTCAGTTCCGAACTAGTTCCCCGAAGCAGAACGTTTCTCTGCGATAAAAACATAGGGCAAAGTTATTTCAGCGAGAAATATTGTACAGGAAAAAGATTGATCTGGCAGACATCGGCCTAATAATGTCAAACATATGCATATTAGGTAGGCCTAAACATTGCTGGAAAGACAAAGCATGGCGCAGATAACGCACGTAATTATCCATCGATTATCGATAATATATAATATATATATATTATTATTATAACGCACTCTATTCACTTCACTTCAATCGCTATAGTCCAGTACCTGCAGTTAAAAAGACTTACACATACGTTTTTTTTCAAATAAAACATTTCTTGACTACTTAGACAATTTGCGTTTCTTTTGACGAGTTGACAGGCACGTTCCTATCAACTAGCTAGCCCATTGGCTAACACAAAGGGCGGCGGTTATAGCCATTACACTACTTTGATCTTTTAAAAGTCCTTCCCACAATTGCACCTTCTAGAGGAGAGTAGTCCACCATTCAGTTCTCTCGGGCAGGAGAAAGACCTCTAGAAAAAAGCTAGCAAATCAAAAATACGCCAGTTAGTAGATGAGAGACCGATGGACAAAGGAAGCGAGTGAACACAGAAATAAGCGAATGAACATCGGCGTCTCGGAGGAGATACTGTTGCAATTGTCCAAGCTGGCGTATTAATTGTATTAATATATTATATAGATTGAAGTTACGCAATACGTAGACGGGCCTACGCCTGTGCCGTAACATCCACTTGCAGTGACGATCTGCATTAACCACTATATTACCTGCGTGTTGATATGTGGCAGAAACACATAGCTAAGCATAGACTATATTCATCATCTTGGCAGCCTTGATCAGTGTGGCGTGTTTTCATTGGTTGCCCTATATTTCGAAATAATACATGCGAGAACCTAGCTGCAAGGCTGTTTGGTATCTATTTTTAGTTGGACCACTCCCCAGGAACCAATAAGAAAATTCACCCAAATCGACTGATAAATTAATGCGTTTGTTAATTGTAATTCACAAGCTATTGCATTCGTATAACGCGGTATATACAGTGGCTGATTAATACATTCGTGGGCCCTAATTAAGCGTCCGGCAATGACGTGGGCCTTAGTGGCGGATCCAGGTAGGATAATCTGGGGGTGCCAAAACCTCCCTTTGAGGCTTATACAAAAAAACTCCACTGGCGCCCGAAGCAATGAACATTGGGTGGGCTAAGCCGGAGATTCGGCACGATTTCGCTGTCGGATCATGACACTGGAGACGGGGGTGGGGACGGAGGATGAGGGGTTTTGCTGAAGGTTTTGCCGGAGTTTCAGCACGACTCCGCTGTCGCACTGTTGCCCGTCGCGGTGTCACCTGTCGCGACATCTGAACACGATGTCGGGGGGAGGGGGGTGCTGTTGAAGATGATATCCTTATATTAAGTTATGTAATAACACCTCTATAATGTGTTAAACATTCAAACACATCATGATTATTCCTGGCTTACAAAACTCATTGGGTCAATGAAGTACCAATGAAATTTATGCAGTAGCCATCATTGTCCAAATCATGTCTTGCTAGCTGGGTTTCAGGAATACTCAGTGTACACAAAATATGCTCGCGTATTTGTGTGGGCCTCTGGCCTTCGTGGGCCCTAGGCACGCGCTTATTGTTATTATATAGTATCCCCCACTGCATACATACATATACAAACACACACTAACACACACTGACGTATACACAAAGGCGCGCGCGCGCGCACACACACACACACACACTCACACACACACACCACTGCATTTTTTTGCCATTGTGTTTGGGCTACGCGACTGTTTATCTCAAAGCTACGGATTCTGTCCAAACTACAGCATCACAACGTTTACGCTGCCGAACCTCTTAAATAATCTAAGCCAAATGTTATTTATCCAAACGTTAATTATAAATACACGTATTAAGATACCTGCATGCTACCATTGTTTATATCCGAGTAATGTCTAAATATAATATGCATACCTTAACATAGAAGCTATGGATTCACAAAAACTCCCCTGAAACTGACCGATATTGTATCCGAATCAATGAGAAGAAATATGATACTATTAAAGGTTAAAGAATAATTCTTACATACAACTAAACCATACTCATGTCAAACACAAAGGATCAATTAATGAATCGTTCAGTCAATTGCACTATGATTCCTTGTGTGCGTAGCAGAAAAGGTTCGACATTACGGACTCAGAGACAGTAAGAGAAATGGAGAGAGGAGGTGAAAAAGTTGGATGAGGTGGGAATGGGAGACGGGGAGATGGAAACAAGGAAACAAAAAGAGAAGGAGAGAGAGGGGGAGAGGAAGAGAAGGAGAGAGAGGGGGAGAGGAAGAGAAAGAGAGGGAGGGGGAGAAAGAGAAAGAAAGAGAGGGAGAGTGGGAGAGAGAGGGGGGAGGGGAAGAGAAAGTGAGAGAGGGGGGAGGGGAGAGGAAGAGAAACAGAAAGAGAGAGAGAGGGAGAGAGGGAGAGAGGAAGAGAAAGAGAGAGGGAGAGGGGAGGGGGAGGGGAAGAGAAAGAGAGAGGGAGAGAGAGGGGGAGAGGAAGAGAAAGATAGAGAGAGGGAGAGAGAAAGGGGGGAGGGGAAGAGAAAGAGAGAGAGAGGGGGATGGGAAGAGGAAGAGAAAGAAAGAGAGGGAGAGAGAGAGGAAGAGAAACAGAGAGAGGGAGAGAGACAGGAGGAGAGAGAGAGGGAGAGAGAGGGAGAGAGCGAGGTAGAGAAAGAGAGAGAGATAGAGAGGGGGGAGGGGAAGAGAAAGAACGAGAGAGAGAGGGGGGAGAGGAAGAGGGGAGAGGAAGAGAAGGAGAAATAGGGGAGAGGAAGAGAAAGACAGAGAGGGAGAGAGAGAGGAAGGGAAAGAGAGAGAGGGAGAGAGAGAGGGGAGGGGGAGAGGAAGAGAAACAGAGAGAGGGAGAGAGAGAGGAGGAGAGAGAGAGAGAGAGGGAGAGAGCGAGGTAGAGAAAGAGAGAGATAGAGAGGGGGAGGGGAAGAGAAAGAACGAGAGAGAGAGAGGGGGGAGAGGAAGAGGGGAGAGGAAGAGAAGGAGAAATAGGGGAGAGGAAGAGAAAGACAGAGAGAGGGTGAGGGGGAGAGGAAGAGAAAGAGAGAGGGGGAGAGGAAGAGAAAGACAGAGAGAGGGTGAGGGGGAGAGGAAGAGAAAGAGAGAGGGGGAGAGGAAAAAAGAGAGAGAGGGGGAGAGAGAGAGAGGGGGGGAGG
>JAHLWY010001882.1:0-14528 GCA_020002185.1 Paraescarpia echinospica
CTTCCTCACTAACTGTCTATACTTCTGTACTATCGCAGTTATTCCCTCCCTGTCTGCATTATTTGTTCCTACATATACCAGTATAGACCCCCCTTGCCATGTCCCAATACCTTCTCTACCCTGTCAGTTACATGTTCAATCCTAGCCCCCGGTAAACAAACAACGATGTCCTTCCCCTCGCTCAGTGCCTTGTCCGTCTTTCTCATAATGGAGTCGCCCATAAACACCCTCTCTTTCCTCATTGCCCCCTCTATCACTGCCTTAGAATAGCTCCTTCTTCGGTTTGCATCTGTCTGCTTGTTGTCTTTCCCCCCTGTCGTCTTCTCTCCTGTCACATTCTCTTCCGATCCATTCTTTCCTGTCGCTTTTTCTCGTGTCACCTTCCCTTTTATCGACTTCTCTTCTATCACATTTTCTCTCACTTCCTTTCGTCCCTTCTTCGTTCGTCCCATCTCGTTTTCCTCTCTCCTCTCCCTTCCCATCTTCCCTCCCTCCTTCTCTACGGTCACTTTCTTCCCTGTCACCTTCACGCTTGTCACGTTTTCTGTTGTCGATTTTTCAATTTCTTCTCCTCCAATCACCTTCCCTCCTCTCAATCTCCTTTCCTCAGTTTTCTTGCCACTGCTATTCTCCTTCAGTCTTGCAGTATTCTCACCTCTCTCCCTGTCGTCTCTCTCCATTCGACCTGTCTCCTTTCTAATTCCCATCTCCATTCCCTTCACAATATCTGTCAACCTAACTATCTCCTTCTGCAGACACTCCACCTTCCAACACCCAATGCACTGAAAGGTGAATCCTTCCTCCATGGTTTCTGCCCATGACTTCCCACAGCCGGACAATGCAAAATCTACCCAGCTGTGGCAGTGATCGCACACCAAGTGTCGCTTTGCCTTGACTTGCCGCTTGCAAGGCGCCATATCCCGATCAGAAATTATTTAATAACTTAACTAACTTAGTCTTTATAACGACTGTTTCCTGTGTACTACAGCACACTTTAGGTTACAAATTTCAATTACACAGCCAACTATTTTTCCTGACACGAACGCTAACATTACCGGTAGTGACCTAATTTAAATACAATCAATTACGTTACGTTAGGCAGCTTTATTTATTTAGGTTACGCCGCCCGACTATCGCCCTTGCTTAATTTTAAAAACAATGCTACCTAATCAAAATATCTAGCAAATACTGGCTTACACAGATATTATCTTATGTAAGTAGTTTGATGGTTGTTACTTTATCTCCTATATATTCTACCACATAATCATGTTTGTTTAATCTTGTTTTCAAATTATCGAAGCCTAAGTGAGTTACCCTATTATCACTCACTATACTAAGGTATTCTAAAATACTATAACTAACTAACTTTAAGCACAACTGCTACTCAATATATGTTTATTGCAACTTTATGAATGATATTAAGGCAAGAATAATACTTATCAATCAGTAATTCCACTTGTTTATCAACTTTTCTGCATCACCAATTTCTACGATCTATCTCCGCCAAATATAGCCTCGAATTATGTTAGTACATGCTGTAGTCCCAGTTGGTCCAATCATGATGAGGTGGAAGATTGGAGTGTGCCGCCGTCCGGAGCATTATTTTAGTACATGCTATAGTCCCAGTTGGTCCCAGCATGATGAAGTGGAAGTCTGGAGTGTGCAGCCGTCCGGGGCATTATGTTAGTACATGCTATAGTCCCAGTTGGTCCCAGCATGATGAAGTGGAAGGCTGGAGTGTGCCGCCGTCCGGCGCATTATGTTAGTACATGCTATATTCCCAGTTGTTCCCAGCATGATGAGGTGGAAGGCAGGAGTGTGCCACCGTCTGGGGCATTATGTTAGTACATGGTATAGTCCCAGTTGGTCCCAGCATGATGAGGTGGAAGGCTGGAGTGTGGCGCAGTGCGGGGCATTATGTTAGTACATGCTATAGTCCCAGTTGGTCCCAGCATGATGAGTGGAAGGCTAGAGTGTGCCACAGTGCGGAGCATTACGTTAGTATATGCTATAGTACCAGTTGGTCCCAGCATGATGAGGTGGAAAGCTGAAGTGTGCCGCCGTCTAGGGCATTATTTTAGTACATGCTATAGTCCCAGTTGGACCCAACATGATGAGGTGGAAGGCTGGAGTGTGACGCAGTGCGGGGCATTATGTTAGTACATGCTATAGTCCCAGTTGGTCCCAGAATGATCAGGTGGTAGGCTGGAGTCTGCCGAAGTGCGGGGCATTATGTTAGTACATGCTATAGTCCCAGTTGTTCCCAGCATGATGAGGTGGAAGGCTGGGGTGTGCCGCCATCTGGGGTTTTATGATAGGACATGCTATAGCCCCAGTTAGTCCAAGCATGATGAGGTGGAAGACTGGAGTGTGCCGCCGTCCGGGGCATTATGGTAGTACATGCTATAGTCCCAGTTGGTCCCAGCATGATGAGGTGGAAAGCTGGAGTGTGCCGCCGTACGGGGCATTATGTGAGTACATGCTATAGTCCCAGATGGTCCCAGCATGATGTGGTGGAAGGTTGGAGTGTGCCGACGTACGGGGCATTATGTTAGTACATGCTATAGTCCCAGATGGTCCCAGCATGATGAAGTGGAAGGCTGGAGTGTGACGCCGTCCGGGGCATTATGTTAGTACATGCTGTAGTCCCAGTTGGTCCAATCATGATGAGGTGGAAGATTGGAGTGTGCCGCCGTCCGGAGCATTATTTTAGTACATGCTATAGTCCCAGTTGGTCCCAGCATGATGAAGTGGAAGGCTGGAGTGTGCAGCCGTCCGGGGCATTATGTTAGTACATGCTATAGTCCCAGTTGGTCCCAGCATGATGAAGTGGAAGGCTGGAGTGTGCCGCCGTCCGGCGCATTATGTTAGTACATGCTATATTCCCAGTTGTTCCCAGCATGATGAGGTGGAAGGCAGGAGTGTGCCACCGTCTGGGGCATTATGTTAGTACATGGTATAGTCCCAGTTGGTCCCAGCATGATGAGGCGGAAGGCTGGAGTGTGGCGCAGTGCGGGGCATTATGTTAGTACATGCTATAGTCCCAGTTGGTCCCAGCATGATGAGTGGAAGGCTAGAGTGTGCCACTGTGCGGAGCATTACGTTAGTATATGCTATAGTACCAGTTGTTCCCAGCATGATGAGGTGGAAGGCTGAAGTGTGCCGCCGTCTAGGGCATTATTTTAGTACATGCTATAGTCCCAGTTGGTCCCAGAATGATCAGGTGGTAGGCTGGAGTGTGCCGAAGTGCGGGGCATTATGTTAGTACATGCTATAGTCCCAGTTGTTCCCAGCATGATGAGGTGGAAGGCTGGGGTGTGCCGCCATCTGGGGTATTATGATAGGACATGCTATAGCCCCAGTTAGTCCAAGCATGATGAGGTGGAAGACTGGAGTGTGCCGCCGTCCGGGGCATTATGGTAGTACATGCTATAGTCCCAGTTGGTCCCAGCATGATGAGGTGGAAAGCTGGAGTGTGCCGCAGTGCGGGGCATTATGTTAGTATATGCTATAGTCCCAGTTGGTCCCAGCATGATGAGGTGGAAGGTTGGAGTGTGCCGCCGTCTAGGGCATTATGTTAGTACATGCTATAGACCCAGTTGGTCCCAGCATGATGAGGTGGAATGCTGGAGTGTGCCGCAGTCCGGGGCATTAAGTTAGTACATGCTATAGTTCCAGATGGTCCCAGCATGATGTGGTGGAAGGCTGGAGTGTGCCGCCGCCCGGGGCATTATGTTAGTACATGCTATAGTCCCAGATGGTCCCAGCATGATGTGGTGGAAGGCTGGAATGTGCCGCCGTCCGGGGCATTATGTTAGTACATGCTATAGTCCCAGTTGGTCCAAGCATGATGAGGTGGAAGGCTGGAGTGTGCCGCCGTCCGGAGCATTATGTTAGTACATGCTATAGTTCCAGTTGGTCCCAGCATGATGAAGTGGAAGGCTGGAGTGTGCCGCCGTCCGGGGCATTACGTTAGTACGTGCTATAGTCCCAGTTGGTCCCATCATGATGAAGTGGAAGGCAGGAGTGTGCCGCAGTGCGGGGCATTATGTTAGTACATGCTATAGTTAGTACATGCTCTAGTCCCAGTTGGTCCCAGAATGATCAGGTGGAAGGCTGGAGTGTGCCGCAATGCGGGGCATTATGATAGTACATGCCATAGTCCCAGTTGTTCCCAGCATGATGAGGTGGAAGCCTGGAGTGTGCCGCCATCTGGGGCATTATGTTAGTACATGCTATAGCCCCAGTTAGTCCAAGCATGATGAGGTGGAAGGCTGGAGTGTGCCGCCGTCCGGGACATTAAGTTAGTACACACTATAGTCCCAGTTGGTCCGAGCATGATGAGGTGGATGGCTGGAGTTTGCCGCCGTCCGGGGCATTATGTTAGTACATGCTATAGTCCTAGTTGGTCCCAGCATGATTAAGTGAAAGGCTGGAGTGTGCCGCCGTCCGGGGCATTATGTTAGTACATGCTATAGTCCTAGTTGGTCCCAGCATGATGAAGTGGAAGGCAGGAGTGTGCCGCAGTGCGGGGTATTATGTTAGTATATGCTATAGTCCCAGTTGGTCCCAGCATGATGTGGTGGAAGGTTGGAGTGTGCCGCTGTACGGGGCATTATGTTAGTACATGCTATAGTCCCAGATGGTCCCAGCATGATGAAGTGGAAGGCTGGAGTGTGCCGCCGTCCGGGGCATTATGTTAGTACATGCTGTAGTCCCAGTTGGTCAAATCATGATCAGGTGGAAGAATGGAGTGTGCCGCCGTCCGGAGCATTATTTTAGTACATGCTATAGTCCCAGTTGGTCCCAGCATGATGAAGTGGAAGTCTGGAGTGTGCAGCCGTCCGGGGCATTATGTTAGTACATGCTATAGTCCCAGTTGGTCCCAGCATGATGAAGTGGAAGGCTGGAGTGTGCGGCCGTCCGGCGCATTATGTTAGCACATGCTATATTGCCAGTTGTTCCCAGCATGATGTGGTGGAAGGCAGGAGTGTGCCACCGTCTGGGGCATTATGTTAGTACATGGTATAGTCCCAGTTGGTCCCAGCATGATGAGGTGGAAGGCTGGAGTGTGGCGCAGTGCGGGGCATTATGTTAGTACATGCTATAGTCCCAGTTGGTCCCAGCATGATGAGTGGAAGGCTAGAGCGTGCCACAGTGCGGAGCATTACGTTAGTATATGCTATAGTACCAGTTGGTCCCAGCATGATGAGGTGGAAGGCTGAAGTGTGCCGCCGTCTAGGGCATTATTTTAGTACATGCTATAGTCCCAGTTGGCCCCAGCATGATGAGGTGGAAGGCTGGAGTGTTACGCAGTGCGGGGCATTATGATAGGACATGCTATAGCCCCAGTTAGTCCAAGCATGATGAGGTGGAAGACTGGAGTGTGCCGCCGTCCGGGGCGTTATGTTAGTACATGCTATAGTCCCAGATGGTCCCAGCATGATGTGGTGGAAGGCTGGAATGTGCCGCCGTCCGGGGCATTATGTTAGTACATGCTATAGTCCCAGTTGGTCCAAACATGATGAGGTGGAAGGCTGGAGTGTGCCGCCGTCCGGAGCATTATGTTAGTACATGCTATAGTTCCAGTTGGTCCCAGCATGATGAAGTGGAAGGCTGGAGTGTGCCACCGTCCGGGGCATTACGTTAGTACGTGCTATAGTCCCAGTTGGTCCCATCATGATGAAGTGGAAGGCAGGAGTGTGCCGCAGTGCGGGGCATTATGTTAGTACATGCTATAGTTAGTACATGCTCTAGTCCCAGTTGGTCCCAGAATGATCAGGTGGAAGGCTGGAGTGTGCCGCAGTGCGGGGCATTATGATAGTACATGCCATAGTCCCAGTTGTTCCGAGCATGATGAGGTGGAAGCCTGGAGTGTGCCGCCATCTGGGGCATTATGTTAGTACATGCTATAGCCCCAGTTAGTCCAAGCATGATGAGGTGGAAGGCTGGAGTGTGCCGCCGTCCGGGGCATTAAGTTAGTACACACTATAGTCCCAGTTGGTCCGAGCATGATGAGGTGGATGGCTGGAGTTTGCCGCCGTCCGGGGCATTATGTTAGTACATGCTATAGTCCTAGTTGGTCTCAGCATGATTAAGTGAAAGGCTGGAGTGTGCCGCCGTCCTGGGCATTATGTTAGTACATCCTATAGCCCTAGTTGGTCCAAACATGATGAGGTGGAAGGCTGGAGTATGCCGCCGTCCGGAGCATTATTTTAGTACATGCTATAGTCCCAATTGGTCCCAGCATGATGAAGTGGAAGTCTGGAGTGTGCCGCCTTCCGGGGCATTATGATAGTACATGCTATAGTCCCTGTTGGTCCCAGCATGATGAAGTGGAAGGCTGGAGTGTGCCGCCGTCCGGGGAATTATGTTAGTACGTGCTATAGTCCCAGTTGGTCCCAGCATGATGAAGTGGAAGGCAGGAGTGTGCCGCAGTGCGGGGTATTATGTTAGTATATGCTATAGTCCCAGTTGGTCCCAGCATTATGTGGTGGAAGGTTGGACTGTGCCGCTGTACGGGGCATTATGTTAGTACATGCTATAGTCCCAGATGGTCCCAGCATGATGAAGTGGAAGGCTGGAGTGTGCCGCCGTCCGGGGCATTATGTTAGTACATGCTGTAGTCCCAGTTGTTCCAATCATGATGAGGTGGAAGATTGGAGTGTGCCGCCGTCCGGAGCATTATTTTAGTACACGCTATAGACCCAGTTGGTCCCAGCATGATGAAGTGGAAGTCTGGAGTGTGCAGCCGTCCGGGGCATTATGTTAGTACATGCTATAGTCCCAGTTGGTCCCAGCATGATGAAGTGGAAGGCTGGAGTGTGCCGCCGTCCGGCGCATTATGTTAGTACATGCTGTATTCCCAGTTGTTCCCAGCATGATGAGGTGGAAGGCAGGAGTGTGCCACCGTCTGGGGCATTATGTTAGTACATGGTATAGTCCCAGTTGGTCCCAGCATGATGAGGTGGAAGGCTGGAGTGTGGCGCAGTGCGGGGCATTATGTTAGTACATGCTATAGTCCCAGTTGGTCCAGCATGATGAGTGGAAGGCTAGAGTGTGCCACAGTGCGGAGCATTACGTTAGTATATGCTATAGTACCAGTTGGTCCCAGCATGATGAGGTGGAAGGCTGAAGTGTGCCGCCGTCTAGGGCATTATGTTAATACATGCTATAGTCCCAGTTGGTCCCAGAATGATCAGGTGGTAGGCTGGAGTGTGCCGAAGTGCGGGGCATTATGTTAATACATGCTATAGTCCCAGTTGTTCCCAGCATGATGAGGTGGAAGGCTGGGGTGTGCCGCCATCTGGGGCATTATGATAGGACATGCTATAGCCCCAGTTAGTCCAAGCATGATGAGGTGGAAGACTGGAGTGTGCCGCCGTCCGGGGCATTATGGTAGTACATGCTATAGTCCCAGTTGGTCCCAGCATGATGAGGTGGAAAGCTGGAGTGTGCCGCAGTGTGGGGCATTATGTTAGTATATGCTATAGTCCTAGTTGGTCCAAGCATGATGAGGTGGAAGGTTGGAGTGTGCCGCCGTCTAGTGCATTATGTTAGTACATGCTATAGACCCAGTTGTTCCCAGTATGATGAGGTGGAATGCTGGATTGTGCCGCCGTCCGGGGCATTAAGTTAGTACATGCTATAGTCGCAGTTGGTCCCAGCATGATGAGGTGGAAGGATGGAGTGTGCCGCAGTCTGGGGCATTATGATAGTACATGCTATATTCCCAGTTGGTCCCAGCATGATGAGGTGGAAGGCTGGAGTGTGCCGGCGTCCGGGGAATTATGTTTGTACACACTTTAGTCCCAGTTGGTCCCAGCATGATGAGGTGGAAGGCTGGAGTGTGCCGCCCTCCGAGGCATTAAGTTAGTACATGCTATAGTCCCAGTTGGTCCCAGCATGATGAAGTGGAAGGCTGGAGTGTGCCGCCGTCCGGGGCATTACGTTAGTACGTGCTATAGTCCCAGTTGGTCCCATCATGATGAAGTGGAAGGAAGGAGTGTGCCGCAGTGCGGGGCATTATGTTAGTACATGCTATAGTTAGTACATGCTCTAGTCCCAGTTGGTCCCAGAATGATCAGGTTGAAGGCTGGAGTTTGCCGCAGTGAGGGGCATTATGATAGTACATGCCATAGTCCCAGTTGTTCCCAGCATGATGAGGTGGAAGCCTGGAGTGTGCCGCCATCTGGGGCATTATGGTAGTACATGTTATAGCCCCAGTTATTCCAAGCATGATGAGGTGGAAGGCTGGAGTGTGCCGCCGTCCGGGGCATTATGTTAGTACATGCTATTGTCCCAGTTGGTCCCAGAATGATGAGGTGGAAGGCTGGAGTGTGCCGCAGTGCGGGGCATTATGTTAGTATATGCTATAGTCCTAGTTGGTCCAAGCATGATGAGGTGGAAGGTTGGAGTGTGCCGCCGTCTTGGGCATTATGTTAGTACATGCTATAGACCCAGTTGTTCCCAGTATGATGAGGTGGAATGCTGGATTGTGCCGCCGTCCGGGGCATTAAGTTAGTACATGCTATAGTCGCAGTTGGTCCCAGCATGATGAGATGGAAGGATGGAGTGTGCCGCAGTCTGGGGCATTATGATAGTACATGCTATATTCCCAGTTGGTCCCAGCATGATGAGGTGGAAGGCTGGAGTGTGACGCAGTGCGGGGCATTATGTTAGTACATGCTATAGTCCCAGTTGGTCCCAGAATGATCAGGTGGTAGGCTGGAGTGTGCCGAAGTGCGGGGCATTATGTTAGTACATGCTATAGTCCCAGTTGTTCCCAGCATGATGAGGTGGAAGGCTGGGGTGTGCCGCCATCTGGGGCATTATGATAGGACATGCTATAGCCCAAGTTAGTCCAAGCATGATGAGGTGGAAGACTGGAGTGTGCCGCCGTCCGGGGCATTATGGTAGTACATGCAATAGTCCCAGTTGGTCCCAGCATGATGAGGTGGAAAGCTGGAGTATGCCGCAGTGTGGGGCATTATGTTAGTATATGCTATAGTCCCAGTTGGTCCCAGCATGATGAGGTGGAAGGCTGGAGTGTGCCGCCGTCCGGGGCATTATGTTAGTACATGCTATAGTCCCAGTTGGTCCCAGCATGATGAAGTGGAAGGCTGGAGTGTGCCGCCGTCCGGGGCATTATGTTAGTACATGCTATAGTTCCAGATGGTCCCAGCATGATGTGGTGGAAGGCTGGAGTGTGCCGCCGCCCGGGGCATTATGATAGTACATGCTATAGTCCCAGATGGTCCCAGCATGATGTGGTGGAAGGCTGGAATGTGCCGCCGTCCGGGGCATTATGTTAGTACATGCTATAGTCCCAGTTGGTCCAAGCATGATGAGGTGGAAGGCTGGAGTGTGCCGCCGTCCGGAGCATTATGTTAGTACATGCTATAGTTCCAGTTGGTCCCAGCATGATGAAGTGGAAGGCTGGAGTGTGCCGCCGTCCGGGGCATTACGTTAGTACGTGCTATAGTCCCAGTTGGTCCCATCATGATGAAGTGGAAGGCAGGAGTGTGCCGCAGTGCGGGGCATTATGTTAGTACATGCTATAGTTAGTACATGCTCTAGTCCCAGTTGGTCCCAGAATGATCAGGTTGAAGGCTGGAGTGTGCCGCAGTGAGGGGCATTATGATAGTACATGCCATAGTCCCAGTTGTTCCCAGCATGATGAGGTGGAAGCCTGGAGTGTGCCGCCATCTGGGGCATTATGTTAGTACATGTTATAGCCCCAGTTAGTCCAAGCATGATGAGGTGGAAGGCTGGAGTGTGCCGCCGTCCGGGGCATTATGTTAGTACATGCTATAGTCCCAGTTGGTCCCAGAATGATGAGGTGGAAGGCTGGAGTGTGCCGCAGTGCGGGGCATTATGTTAGTATATGCTATAGTCCTAGTTGGTCCAAGCATGATGAGGTGGAAGGTTGGAGTGTGCCGCCGTCTAGGGCATTATGTTAGTACATGCTATAGACCCAGTTGTTCCCAGTATGATGAGGTGGAATGCCGGATTGTGCCGCCGTCC
The DNA here is from genome assembly GCA_020002185.1 of Paraescarpia echinospica. NCBI lineage: Eukaryota > Metazoa > Annelida > Polychaeta > Sabellida > Siboglinidae > Paraescarpia > Paraescarpia echinospica. Next base: position 10,027 of record JAHLWY010001882.1, read on the forward strand.
GGGGCATTAAGTTAGTACATGCTATAGTCGCAGTTGGTCCCAGCATGATAAGGTGGAAGGATGGAGTGTGCCGCAGTCTGGGGCATTATGATAGTACATGCTATATTCCCAGTTGGTCCCAGCATGATGAGGTGGAAGGCTGGAGTGTGCCGGCGTCCGGGGAATTATGTTTGTACACACTTTAGTCCCAGTTGGTCCCAGCATGATGAGGTGGAAGGGTGGAGTGTGCCGCCGTCCGGAGCATTAAGTTAGTACATGCTATAGTCCCTGTTGGTCCCAGCATGATGAAGTGGAAGGCTGGAGTGTGCCGCCGTCCGGGGCATTATGTTAGTACATGCTATATTCCCAGTTGTTCCCATCATGATGAGGTGGAAGGCAGGAGTGTGCCGCCGTCCGGGGCATTAAGTTAGTACATGGTATAGTCCCAGTTGGTCCCAGCATGATGAGGTGGAAGGCTGGAGTGTGGCGCAGTGCGGGGCATTATGTTAGTACATGCTATAGTCCCAGTTGTTCCCAGCATGATGAGGTGGAAGCCTGGAGTGTGCCACAGTGCGGGGCATTATGTTAGTATATGCTATAGTACCAGTTGGTCCCAGCATGATGAGGTGGAAGGCAGGAGTGTGGCGCAGTGCGGGGCATTATGTTAGTACATGCTATAGTCCCAGTTGGTCCTAGAATGATCAGGTGGAAGGGTGGAGTGTGCCGCCTTCCGGGGCTTATGTTAGTTCGTGCTGTAGTCCCAGTTGGTCCTAGCATGAAGAAGTTGAAGGCTGGAGTGTGCCGCAGTGCAGGGCATTATGTTAGTATATGCTATAGTCCCAGATGGTCCCAGCATGATGTGGTGGAAGGCTGGAATGTGCCGCCGTCCGGGGCATTACGTTAGTACGTGCTATAGTCGCAGTTGGTCCCAGCATGATGATGTGGAAGGCAGGAGTGTGCCGCAGTGCGGGGCATTATGTTAGTATAAGCTATAGGCCCAGTTGGTCCCGGCATGATGTGGTGGAAGGCTGGAGTGTGCCGCCGTCCGGGGCATTATGTTAGTACATGCTATAGTCCCAGTTGTTCCCAGCTTGATGAAGTGGAAGGCTGGAGTGTGCCGCCGTCCGGGGCATTATGTTAGTACCTGCTGTAGTTCCAGTTGGTCCCACCATGATGACGTGGAAGGTTGGAGTGTGCCACCGTCTGGTGCATTATATTAGTACAAGCTATAGTCCCAATTGGTCCCAGCATGATGAGATGGAAGGCTGGAGTGTGGCACCGTGCGGGGCATTATGTTAGTACATGCTATAGACCCAGTTGGTCCCAGCATGATGAGGTGGAATGCTGGAGTGTGCCGCCGTCCGGGGCATTAAGTTAGTACATGCTATATTCACAGTTGGTCCCAGCATGATGAGGTGGAAGGATTGAGTGTGCCGCCGTCTGGGGTATTATGTTAGTACATGCTATATTCCCAGTTGGTCCCAACATGATGAGGTGGAAGGCTGGAGTGTGCCGCCGTCCGGGGAATTATGTTTGTACGTGCAATAGTCCCAGTTGGTCCCAGCATGATGAAGTGGAAGGCAGGAGTGTGCCGCAGTGCGGGGCATTATAATAGTACACACTATAGTCCCAGTTGGTCCCAGCATGATGAGGTGGAAGGCTGGAGTGTGCCGCCGTCCGGGGCATTATGTTAGTACATGCTGTAGTCCCAGTTGGACCCAGCATGATGAAGTGGAAGGCTGGAGTGTGCCGCCGTCTCAGGCATTATGTTACTACATGCTATAGTCCCAGTTGGTCCCAGCATGATCAGGTGGAAGGCTGGAGTGTGTCGCCGTCCGGGGCATTAAGTTAGTACATGCTATAGTCGCAGTTGGTCCCAGCATGATGAGGTGGAAGGATGGAGTGTGCCGCCGTCTGGGGCATTATGTTAGTACATGCTATATTCCCAGTTGGTCCCAGCATGATGAGGTGGAAGGCTGGTGTGTGCCGCCGTCCGGAGCATTATGTTAGTACACACTATAGTCCCAGTTGGTCACAGCATGATGAGGTGGAATGCTGGAGTGTGAAGCTGTGCGGGGCATTATATTAGTATATGCTATAGTCCCTGATGGTCCCAGCATGATGTGGTGGAAGGCTGGAGTGTGCCGCCGTCCGGGGAATTATGTTAGTACATGCTACAGTCCCAGTTGGTCCAAGCATGATCAGGTGGAAGGCTGGAGTGTGCCGCCGTCCGGAGCATTATGTTAGTACATGCTATAGTCCCAGTTGGTCCCAGCATGATGAAGTGGAAGGGTGGAGTGTGCCGCCGTCCGGGGTATTATGTTAGTACATGTTATAGTCCCAGTTGGTCCCAGCATGATGAAGTTGAAGGCTGGAGTGTGCCGCCGTCCGGAGTATTATGTTAGTACGTGCTATATTCCTAGTTGGTCCTATAATGATGAAGTGAAAGGCAGGAGTGTGCCGCCGTCTGGGGCATTATATTAGTACAAGCTATAGTCCCAGTTGGTCCCAGCATGAAGAGGTGGAAGGCTGGAGTGTGGCGCAGTGCGGGGCATTATGTTAGTACATGCTATAGTCTCAGTTGGTCCCAGCATGATGTGGTGGAAGGCTGGAGTGTGCCGCAGTGTGGGGCATTATGATGGTATATGCTATAGCCCCAGTTAGTCCAAGCATGATGAGGTGGAAGGCTGGAGTGTGCCGCCGTCCGGGGCATTATGGTAGTACATGATATAGTCCCAGTTGGTCCCAGCATGATGAGGTGGAAAGCTGGAGTGTGCCGCAGTGCGGGACATTATGTTAGTACATGCTATAGACCCAGTTGTTCCCAGTATGTTGAGGTGGAATGCTGGATTGTGCCGCCGTCCGGGGCATTAAGTTAGTACATGCTATGGTCGCAGTTGGTCCCAGCATGATGAGGTGGAAGGATGGAGTGTGCCGCAGTCTGGGGCATTATGATAGTACATGCTACATTCTCAGTTGGTCCCAGCATGATGAGATGGAAGGCTGGAGTGTGCCGCCGTCCGGGGAATTATGTTTGTACACACTTTAGTCCCAGTTGGTCCAACATGATGAGGTGGAAGGCTGGTGTGTGCCGCCGTCCGGGGCATTAAGTTATTACATGCTATTGTCCCAATTGGTCCCAGCATGATGAAATGGAAGGCTGGAGTGTGCCGCCGTCCGGGGCATTATGTTAGTACATGCTATATTCCCAGTTGTTCCCATCATGATGAGGTGGAAGGCAGGAGTGTGCCGCCGTCTGGGGCATTATGTTAGTACATGGTGTAGTCCCAGTTGGTCCCAGCATGATGAGGTGGAAGGCTGGAGTGTGGCGCAGTTCGGGGCATTATGTTAGTACATACTATAGTCCCAGTTGGTCCCAGCATGAAGAGGTATAAGGCTGGAGTGTGCCACAGTGCGGGGCATTATGTTAGTATATGCTATAGTACCAGTTGGTCCCAGCATGATGAGGTGGAAGACTGGAGTGTGCCGCCGTCTAGGGCATTATGTTAGTACATGCTATAGTCCCAGTTGGTCCCAGCATGATGAGGTGGAAGGCTGGAGTGTGGCGCAGTGCGTGGCATTATGTTAATACATGCAATAGACCCAGTTGGTCCCAGCATGATGAGGTGGAATGCTGGAGTGTGCCGCCGTCCGGGGCATTAAGTTAGTACATGCTATATTCACAGTTGGTCCCAGCATGATGAGGTGGAAGGCTGGAGTGTGCCGCCGTCCGGGGCATTGTGTTAGTACATGCTGTAGTCCCAGCTGGACCCAGCATGATGAAGTGGAAGGCTGGAGTGTGCCGCCGTCTCGGGCATTATGTTAGTACATGCTATAGTCCCAGTTGGTCCCAGCATGATCAGGTGGAAGGCTGGAGTGTGTCGCCGTCCGGGGCATTAAGTTAGTACATGCTATAATCGCAGTTGGTCCCAGCTTGATGAGGTGGAAGGATGGAGTGTGCCGCCGTCTGGGGCATTATGTTAGTACATGTTATAGTCCCTGTTGGTCCCAGCATGATGAAGTGGAAGGCTGGAGTGTGCCGCCGTCCGGAGTATTATGTTAGTACGTGCTATAGTCCTAGTTGGTCCTATAATGATGAAGTGAAAGGCAGGAGTGTGCAGCCGTCTGGGGCATTATATTAGTACAAGCTATAGTCCCAGTTGGTCCCAGCATGAAGAGGTGGAAGGCTGGAGTGTGGCGCAGTGCGGGGCATTATGTTAGTACATGCTATAGTCCCAGTTGGTCCCAGCATGATGTGGTGGAAGGTTGGAGTGTGCCGCAGTGTGGGGCATTATGATGGTATATGCTATAGCCCCAGTTAGTCCAAGCATGATGAGCTGGAAGGCTGGAGTGTGCCGCCGTCCGGGGCATTATGGTAGTACATGATATAGTCCCAGTTGGTCCCAGCATGATGAGGTGGAAAGCTGGTGTGTGCCGCAGTGCGGGGCATTATGTTAGTACATGCTATAGACCCAGTTGTTCCCAGTATGTTGAGGTGGAATGCTGGAATTTGCCGCCGTCAG
>JAHLWY010001883.1:0-14525 GCA_020002185.1 Paraescarpia echinospica
TCCTTCTCTGTCCTCTCTCATTTGTTTGGCTGACCTGGGCACTCGTAGCATCACTGTATGTGGTATCCTTGTCTGTCATCTCTCGGTTTTTTGGCTGACCTGGGCACTCATAAACACACAACTATGAAACGAGGAATCTCTCACAGTTGTTTGGCTGACCTGGGCACTCGTAGCATCAATGTATATGTTGTTTGCCTGACCTGGGCACTCGTAGCATCACTGTATATGGCGTCCTTCTCTGTCATCTCTCAGTTGTTTGGCTGACCTGGGCACTCGTAGCATCACTGTATATGGCGTCCTTCTCTGTCATCTCTCACAGTTGTTTGGCTGACCTGGAGACTCGTAGCATCACTGTATATGGCGTCCTTCTCTGTCATCTCTCACTCTTTTTGGCTGGCCTAGGCACTCGTAGCATCACTGTATATGGCGTCCTTCACTGTCATCTCTCACGGTTGTTTGGCCGACCTGGGCACTCGTAACATCACTGTATATGGCGTCCTTCTCTGTCATCTCTCACTGTTTTTTGGCTGACCTATGTACTCGTAGCGTCACTTTATATGGCGTCCTTCACTGTCATCTCTCACAGTTGTTTGGCTGATCTGGGCACTCGTAGCATCACTGTATATGGCGTCCTTAACTGTCATCTCTCACAGTTGTTAGGCGGACCTGGGCACTCGTAGCATCACTGTATACGGCGTCCTTCCCTGTCATCTCTCGGTTGTTTGGCTGACCTGGGCACTCGTAACATCACTGTATATGGCGTCCTTCTCTGTCATCTCTCATTTGTTTGGCTGACCTGGGCACTCGTAGCATCACTGTATATGGTATGCTTGTCTGTCTTCTCTCGGTTGTTTGGCTGATCTGGGCACTCATAAACACACAACTATGAAACGAGGAATCTCTCACAGTTGTTTGGCTGACCTGGGCACTCGTAGCATCAATGTATATGTTGTTTGCCTGACCTGGGCACTCGTAGCATCACTGTATATGGCTTCCTTCTCTGTCATCTCTCAGTTGTTTGGCTGACCTGGGCACTCGTAGCATCACTGTATATGGCGTCCTTCTCTGTCATCTCTCACAGTTGTTTGGCTGACCTAGGCACTCGTAACATCACTGTATATGGCGTCCTTCACTGTCATCTCTCACGGTTGTTTGGCTGACCTGGGTTCTCGTAGCATCACTGTATATGGCGTCCTTCTCTGTCACCTCTCACAGTTGTTTGCCTGACTTGGGCACTCGTAGCATCACTGTATATGGCTTCCTTTTCTGTCATCTCTCACGGTTGTTTGGCTGACCTGGACACTCGTAACATCACTGTATATAGCGTCCTTCTCTCTCATCTCTCACAGTTGTTTGGCTGACCTAGGCACTCGTAGCATCACTGTATATGGCTTCCTTCTGTGTGATCTCTCAGTTGATTGGCTGACCTGGGCACTCGTAGCATCACTGTATATGGCGTCCTTCTCTGTCATCTCTCACAGTTGTTTGGCTGACCTAGGCACTCGTAGCATCATTATATATGGCGTCCTTCTCTGTCATCTCTCACAGTTGTTTGGCTGATCTAGGAACTCGTAGCATCACTGTATATGGCGTCCTTCTCTATCATCTCTCACAGTTGTTTGGCTGACCTGGGCACTCGTAGCATCACTGTATGTGGTGTCCTTCTCTGTCATCTCTCACAGTTTTTTGGCTGACCTAGGCACTCGTAGCATCACTGTATATGGCGTCCTTCACTGTCATCTCTCACAGTTGTTTGTCTGACCTGGGCACTCGTAGCATCACTGTATATGGCGTCCTTCTCTGTCATCTCTCACAGTTGTTTGGCTGACCTAGGCACTCGTAACATCACTGTATATGGCGTCCTTCACTGTCATCTCTCACAGTTGTTTGGCTGACCTGGGCACTCGTAGCATCACTGTATATGGCATCCTTCTCTGTCATCTCTCACAGTTGTTTTGCTGACCTCGGCACTCGTAGCATCACTTTATGTGGCGTCCTTCACTGTCATCTCTCACAGTTGTTTGGCTGATCTGGGCACTCGTAGCATCACTGTATATGGCGTCCTTCACTGTCATCTCTCACAGTTGTTAGGCGGACCTGGGCACTCGTAACATCACTGTATATGTCGTCCTTCTCTGTCATCTCTCGGTTGTTTGGCTGACCTGGGCACTCGTATCATCACTGTATATGGCGTCCTTCTCTGTCATCTCTCATTTGTTTGGCTGACCTGGGCCCTCGTAACATCACTGTATATGGTATCCTTCTGTGTGATCTCTCAGTTGATTGGCTGACCTGGGCACTCGTAGCATCACTTTATATGGCGTCCTTCACTATCATCTCTCACAGTTGTTTGACTGATCTGGGCACTCGTAGCATCACTGTATATGGCGTCCTTCACTGTCATCTCTCACAGTTGTTAGGCGGACCTGGGCACTCGTATCATCACTGTATGCGGCGTCCTTCTCTGTCATCTCTCATTTGTTTGGCTGACCTGGGCCCTCGTAACATCACTGTATATGGTATCCTTGTCTGTCATCTCTCGGTTGTTTGGCTGACCTGGGCACTCATAAACACACAACTGTGAAACGAGGAATCTCTCACAGTTGTTTGGCTGACCTGGGCACTCGTAGCATCACTGTATATGGCTTCCTTCTGTGTGATCTCTCAGTTGATTGGCTGACCTGGGCACTCGTAGCATCACTTTATATGGCGTCCTTCACTATCATCTCTCACAGTTGTTTGACTGATCTGGGCACTCGTAGCATCACTGTATATGGCGTCCTTCACTGTCATCTCTCACAGTTGTTAGGCGGACCTGGGCACTCGTAGCATCACTGTATGCGGCGTCCTTCTCTGTCATCTCTCGGTTGTTTGGCTGACCTGGGCACTCGTACCATCACTGTATATGGCATCCTTCTCTGTCATCTCTCATTTGTTTGGCTGACCTGGGCACTCGTAGCATCACTGTATTTGGTATCCTTGTCTGTCTTCTCTCGGTTGTTTGGCTGACCTGGGCACTCATAAACACACAACTATGAAACGAGGAATCTCTCACAGTTGTTTGGCTGACCAGGGCACTCGTAGCATCAATGTATATGTTGTTTGCCTGACCTGGGCACTCGTAGCATCACTGTATATGGCTTCCTTCTCTGTCATCTCTCAGTTGTTTGGCTGACCTGGGCACTCGTAGCATCACTGTATATGGCGTCCTTCTCTGTCATCTCTCACAGTTGTTTGGCTGACCTGGAGACTCGTAGCATCACTGTATATGGCGTCCTTCTCTGTCATCTCTCACTGTTTTTGGCTGGCCTAGGCACTCGTAGCATCACTGTATATGGCGTCCTTCACTGTCATCTCTCACGGTTGTTTGGCCGACCTGGGCACTCGTAACATCACTGTATATGGCGTCCTTCTCTGTCATCTCTCACTGTTTTTTGGCTGACCTAGGTACTCGTAGCGTCACTTTATATGGCGTCCTTCACTGTCATCTCTCACAGTTGTTTGGCTGATCTGGGCACTCGTAGCATCACTGTATATGGCGTCCTTAACTGTCATCTCTCACAGTTGTTAGGCGGACCTGGGCACTCGTAGCATCACTGTATACGGCGTCCTTCTCTGTCATCTCTCGGTTGTTTGGCTGACCTGGGCACTCGTAACATCACTGTGTATGGCGTCCTTCTCTGTCATCTCTCATTTGTTTGGCTGACCTGGGCACTCGTAGCATCACTGTATATGGTATCCTTGTCTGTCTTCTCTCGGGTGTTTGGCTGATCTGGGCACTCATAAACACACAACTATGAAACGAAGAATCTCTCACAGTTGTTTGGCTGACCTGGGCACTCGTAGCATCAATGTATATGTTGTTTGCCTGACCTGGGCACTCGTAGCATCACTGTATATGGCTTCCTTCTCTGTCATCTCTCAGTTGTTTGGCTGACCTGGGCACTCGTAGCATCACTGTATATGACGTCCTTCTCTGTCATCTCTCACAGTTGACTGGCTGACCTAGACACTCGTGGCATCTCTGTATATGGCGTCCTTCTCTATCATCTCTCGGTTGTTTGTCTGACCTAGGCACTCGTAGCATCACTGTATATGGCGTCCTTCTCTGTCATCTCTCACAGTTGTTTGGCTGACCTAGGCACTCGTAGCATCACTGTATATGGCGTCCTTCTATGTCATCTCTCACGGTTGTTTGGCTGACCTGGGTACTCGTAGCATCACTGTATATGGCGTCCTTCTCTGTCACCTCTCACAGTTGTTTGCCTGACCTGGGCACTCGTAGCATCACTGTATATTGCTTCCTTTTCTGTCATCTCTCACGGTTGTTTGGCTGGCCTGGACACTCGTAACATCACTGTATATAGCGTCCTTCTCTCTCATCTCTCACATTTGTTTGGCTGACCTAGGCACTCGTAGCATCACTGTATATGGCGTCCTTCACTGTCATCTCTCACAGTTGTTTGGCTGACCAGGGCACTCGTAGCATCAATGTATATGTTGTATGCCTGACCTGGGCACTCGTAGCATCACTGTATATGGCTTCCTTCTCTGTCATCTCTCAGTTGTTTGGTTGACCTGGGCACTCGTAGCATCACTGTATATGGCGTCCTTCTCTGTCATCTCTCACAGTTGTTTGGCTGACCTGGAGACTCGTAGCATCACTGTATATGGCGTCCTTCTCTGTCATCTCTCACTGTTTTTGGCTGGCCTAGGCACTCGTAGCATCACTGTATATGGCGTCCTTCACTGTCATCTCTCACGGTTGTTTGGCCGACCTGGGCACTCGTAACATCACTGTATATGGCGTCCTTCTCTGTCAACTCTCACTGTTTTTTGGCTGACCTAGGCACTCGTAGCGTCACTTTATATGGCGTCCTTCACTGTCATCTCTCACAGTTGTTTGGCTGATCTGGGCACTCGTAGCATCACTGTATATGGCGTCGTTAACTGTCATCTCTCACAGTTGTTAGGCGGACCTGGGCACTCGTAGCATCACTGTATATGGCGTCCTTCTCTGTCATCTCTCGGTTGTTTGGCTGACCTGGGCACTCGTAACATCACTGTATATGGCGTCCTTCTCTGTCATCTCTCACAGTTTTTTGGCTGACCTAGGCACTCGTAGCATCACTGTATATGGCGTCCTTCAGTGTCATCTCTCACGGTTGTTTGGCTGACCTGGACACTCGTAACATCACTGTATATAGCGTCCTTCACTGTCATCTCTCACAGTTGTTTGTCTGACCTGGGCATTCGTAGCATCACTGTATATGGCGTCCTTCTCTGTCATCTCTCATAGTTGTTTGTCTTCCCTGGGCACTCGTAGCATCACAGTATTTGGCGTCCTTCTCTATCATCTCTAACAGTTGTTTGGCTGACCTGCGCACTCGTAACATCACTGTATATGGTGTCCTTCTCTCTCATCTCTCACAGTTGTTTGGCTTTCCTAGGCACTCGTAGCATCACTGTATATGGCGTCCTTCACTGTCATCTCTCACAGTTGTTTGTCTGACCTGGGCATTCGTAGCATCACTGTATATGGCGTCCTTCTCTGTCATCTCTCATAGTTGTTTGGCTGACCTAGGCACTCGTAACATCACTGTATATGGCGTCCTTCACTGTCATCTCTCGCAGTTGTTTGGCTGACCTGGGCACTCGTAGCATCACTGTATATGGCGTCCTTCTGTCATCTCTCACAGTTGTTTTGCTGACATCGGCACTCGTAGCATCACTTTATATGGCGTCCATCACTGTCATCTCTCACAGTTGTTTGGCTGATCTGGGCACTCGTAGCATCACTGTATATGGCGTCCTTAACTGTCATCTCTCACAGTTGTTAGGCGGACCTGGGCACTCGTAGCATCACTGTATACGGCGTCCTTCTCTGTCATCTCTCGGTTGTTTGGCTGACCTGGGCACTCGTAACATCACTGTATATGGCGTCCTTCTCTGTCATCTCTCATTTGTTTGGCTGACCTGGGCACTCGTAGCATCACTGTATATGGTATCCTTGTCTGTCTTCTCTCGGGTGTTTGGCTGATCTGGGCACTCATAAACACACAACTATGAAACGAAGAATCTCTCACAGTTGTTTGGCTGACCTGGGCACTCGTAGCATCAATGTATATGTTGTTTGCCTGACCTGGGCACTCGTAGCATCACTGTATATGGCTTCCTTCTCTGTCATCTCTTAGTTGTTTGGCTGACCTGGGCACTCGTAGCATCACTGTATATGACGTCCTTCTCTGTCATCTCTCACAGTTGACTGGCTGACCTAGACACTCGTGGCATCTCTGTATATGGCGTCCTTCTCTATCATCTCTCGGTTGTTTGTCTGACCTAGGCACTCGTAGCATCTCTGTATATGGCGTCCTTCTCTGTCATCTCTCACAGTTGTTTGGCTGACCTAGGCACTCGTAGCATCACTGTATATGGCGTCCTTCTATGTCATCTCTCACGGTTGTTTGGCTGACCTGGGTACTCGTAGCATCACTGTATATGGCGTCCTTCTCTGTCACCTCTCACAGTTGTTTGCCTGACCTGGGCACTCGTAGCATCACTGTATATTGCTTCCTTTTCTGTCATCTCTCACGGTTGTTTGGCTGACCTGGACACTCGTAACATCACTGTATATAGCGTCCTTCTCTCTCATCTCTCACAGTTGTTTGGCTGACCTAGGCACTCGTAGCATCACTGTATATGGCGTCCTTCACTGTCATCTCTCACAGTTGTTTGGCTGACCAGGGCACTCGTAGCATCAATGTATATGGCTTCCTTCTCTGTCATCTCTCAGTTGTTTGGTTGACCTGGGCACTCGTAGCATCACTGTATATGGCGTCCTTCTCTGTCATCTCTCACAGTTGTTTGGCTGACCTGGAGACTCGTAGCATCACTGTATATGGCGTCCTTCTCTGTCATCTCTCACTGTTTTTGGCTGGCCTAGGCACTCGTAGCATCACTGTATATGGCGTCCTTCACTGTCATCTCTCACGGTTGTTTGGCCGACCTGGGCACTCGTAACATCACTGTATATGGCGTCCTTCTCTGTCAACTCTCACTGTTTTTTGGCTGACCTAGGCACTCGTAGCGTCACTTTATATGGCGTCCTTCACTGTCATCTCTCACAGTTGTTTGGCTGATCTGGGCACTCGTAGCATCACTGTATATGGCGTCGTTAACTGTCATCTCTCACAGTTGTTAGGCGGACCTGGGCACTCGTAGCATCACTGTATACGGCGTCCTTCTCTGTCATCTCTCGGTTGTTTGGCTGACCTGGGCACTCGTAACATCACTGTATATGGCGTCCTTCTCTGTCATCTCTCACAGTTTTTTGGCTGACCTAGGCACTCGTAGCATCACTGTATATGGCGTCCTTCAGTGTCATCTCTCACGGTTGTTTGGCTGACCTGGGCACTCGTAACATCACTGTATATAGCGTCCTTCACTGTCATCTCTCACAGTTGTTTGTCTGACCTGGGCATTCGTAGCATCACTGTATATGGCGTCCTTCTCTGTCATCTCTCATAGTTGTTTGTCTTCCCTGGGCACTCGTAGCATCACAGTATTTGGCGTCCTTCTCTATCATCTCTAACAGTTGTTTGGCTGACCTGCGCACTCGTAACATCATTGTATATGGTGTCCTTTTCTCTCATCTCTCACAGTTGTTTGGCTTTCCTAGGCACTCGTAGCATCACTGTATATGGCGTCCTTCACTGTCATCTCTCACAGTTGTTTGGCTGACCTGGGCACTCGTAGCATCACTTTATATGGCGTCCTTCTCTGTCATCTCTCACAGTTGTTTGGCTGACCTAGGCACTCGTAACATCACTGTATATGGCGTCCTTCACTGTCATCTCTCGCAGTTGTTTGGCTGACCTGGGCACTCGTAGCATCACTGTATATGGCGTCCTTCTGTCATCTCTCACAGTTGTTTTGCTGACCTCGGCACTCGTAGCATCACTTTATATGGCGTCTTTCACTGTCATCTCTCACAGTTGTTTGGCTGATCTGGGCACTCGTAGCATCACTGTATATGGCGTCCTTCACTGTCATCTCTCACAGTTGTTAGGCGGACCTGGGCACTCGTAGCATCACTGTATGCGGCGTCCTTCTCTGTCATCTCTCGGTTGTTTGGCTGACCTGGGCACTCGTACCATCACTGTATATGGCATCCTTCTCTGTCATCTCTCATTTGTTTGGCTGACCTGGGCACTCGTAGCATCACTGTATTTGGTATCCTTGTCTGTCTTCTCTCGGTTGTTTGGCTGACCTGGGCACTCATAAACACACAACTATGAAACGAGGAATATCTCACAGTTGTTTGGCTGACCAGGGCACTCGTAGCATCAATGTATATGTTGTTTGCCTGACCTGGGCACTCGTAGCATCACTGTATATGGCTTCCTTCTCTGTCATCTCTCAGTTGTTTGGCTGAACTGGGCACTCGTAGCATCACTGTATATGGCGTCCTTCTCTGTCATCTCTCACAGTTGTTTGGCTGACCTGGAGACTCGTAGCATCACTGTATATGGCGTCCTTCTCTGTCATCTCTCACTGTTTTTGGCTGGCCTAGGCACTCGTAGCATCACTGTATATGGCGTCCTTCACTGTCATCTCTCACGGTTGTTTGGCCGACCTGGGCACTCGTAACATCACTGTATATGGCGTCCTTCTCTGTCATCTCTCACTGTTTTTTGGCTGACCTAGGTACTCGTAGCGTCACTTTATATGGCGTCCTTCACTGTCATCTCTCACAGTTGTTTGGCTGATCTGGGCACTCGTAGCATCACTTTATATGGCGTCCTTCACTGTCATCTCTCACAGTTGTTTGGCTGATCTGGGCACTCGTAGCATCACTGTATATGGCGTCCTTAACTGTCATCTCTCACAGTTGTTTGGCTGACCTGGACACTCGTAGCATCACAGTATTTGGCGTCCTTCTCTATCATCTCTAACAGTTGTTTGGCTGACCTGCGCACTCGTAACATCACTGTATATGGTGTCCTTCTCTCTCATCTCTCACAGTTGTTTGGCTTTCCTAGGCACTCGTAGCATCACTGTATATGGCGTCCTTCACTGTCATCTCTCACAGTTGTTTGTCTGACCTGGGCATTCGTAGCATCACTGTATATGGCGTCCTTCTCTGTCATCTCTCATAGTTGTTTGGCTGACCTGGGCACTCGTAACATCACTGTATATGGCGTCCTTCACTGTCATCTCTCGCAGTTGTTTGGCTGACCTGGGCACTCGTAGCATCACTGTATATGGCGTCCTTCTGTCATCTCTCACAGTTGTTTTGCTGACCTCGGCACTCGTAGCATCACTTTATATGGCGTCCTTCACTGTCATCTCTCACAGTTGTTTGGCTGATCTGGGCACTCGTAGCATCACTGTATATGGCGTCCTTCACTGTCATCTCTCACAGTTGTTAGGCGGACATGGGCACTCGTAGCATCACTGTATGCGGCGTCCTTCTCTGTCATCTCTCGGTTGTTTGGCTGACCTGGGCACTCGTACCATCACTGTATATGGCATCCTTCTCTGTCATCTCTCATTTGTTTGGCTGACCTGGGCACTCGTAGCATCACTGTATTTGGTATCCTTGTCTGTCTTCTCTCGGTTGTTTGGCTGACCTGGGCACTCATAAACACACAACTATGAAACGAGGAATCTCTCACAGTTGTTTGGCTGACCAGGGCACTCGTAGCATCAATGTATATGTTGTTTGCCTGACCTGGGCACTCGTAGCATCACTGTATATGGCTTCCTTCTCTGTCATCTCTCAGTTGTTTGGCTGACCTGGGCACTCGTAGCATCACTGTATATGGCGTCCTTCTCTGTCATCTCTCACAGTTGTTTGGCTGACCTGGAGACTCGTAGCATCACTGTATATGGCGTCCTTCTCTCTCATCTCTCACTGTTTTTGGCTGGCCTAGGCACTCGTAGCATCACTGTATATGGCGTCCTTCACTGTCATCTCTCACGGTTGTTTGGCCGACCTGGGCACTCGTAACATCACTGTATATGGCGTCCTTCTCTGTCATCTCTCACTGTTTTTTGGCTGACCTATGTACTCGTAGCGTCACTTTATATGGCGTCCTTCACTGTCATCTCTCACAGTTGTTTGGCTGATCTGGGCACTCGTAGCATCACTGTATATGGCGTCCTTAACTGTCATCTCTCACAGTTGTTAGGCGGACCTGGGCACTCGTAGCATCACTGTATACGGCGTCCTTCTCTGTCATCTCTCGGTTGTTTGGCTGACCTGGGCACTCGTAACATCACTGTATATGGCGTCCTTCTCTGTCATCTCTCATTTGTTTGGCTGACCTGGGCACTCGTAGCATCACTGTATATGGTATCCTTGTCTGTCTTCTCTCGGTTGTTTGGCTGATCTGGGCACTCATAAACACACAACTATGAAACGAGGAATATCTCACAGTTGTTTGGCTGACCTGGGCACTCGTAGCATCAATGTATATGTTGTTTGCCTGACCTGGACACTCGTAGCATCACTGTATATGGCTTCCTTCTCTGTCATCTCTCAGTTGTTTGGCTGACCTGGGCACTCGTAGCATCACTGTATATGGCGTCCTTCTCTGTCATCTCTCACAGTTGTTTGGTTGACCTAGGCACTCGTAGCATCACTGTATATGGCGTCCTTCTATGTCATCTCTCACAGTTGTTTGGCTGATCTAGGAACTCGTAGCATCACTGTATGTGGCGTCCTTCACTGTTATCTCTCACAGTTGTTTGTCTGACCTGGGCACTCGTAGCATCACTGTATATGGCTTCCTTCTCTGTCACCTCTCACAGTTGTTTGCCTGACCTGGGCACTCGTAGCATCACTGTATATGGCTTCCTTCTCTGTCATCTCTCACGGTTGTTTGGCTGACCTGGGCACTCGTAACATCACTGTATATAGCGTCCTTCTCTCTCATCTCTCACAGTTGTTTGGCTGACCTAGGCACTCGTAGCATCACTGTATATGGCGTCCTTCTCTGTCATCTCTCACAGTTGTTTGGCTGACCTAGGCACTCGTAACATCACTGTATATGGCGTCCTTCACTGTCATCTCTCACAGTTGTTTGTCTGACCTGGACACTCGTAGCATCATTGTATATGGCGTCCTTCTCTGTCATCTATCACAGTTGTTTGGCTGACCTAGGCACTCGTAACATCACTGTATATGGCGTCCTTCACTGTCATCTCTCACAGTTGTTTGGCTGACCTGGGCACTCGTAGCATCACTGTATGTGGTGTCCTTCTCTGTCATCTCTCACAGTTTTTTGGCTGACCTAGGCACTCGTAGCATCACTGTATATGGCGTCCTTCACTGTCATCTCTCACAGTTGTTTGGCTGACCTGGGCACTCGTAGCATCACTGTATATGGCGTCCTTCTCTGTCATCTATCACAGTTGTTTGGCTGACCTAGGCACTCGTAACATCACTGTATATGGCGTCCTTCACTGTCATCTCTCACAGTTGTTTGGCTGACCTGGGCACTCGTAGCATCACTGTATATGGCGTCCTTCTCTGTCATCTCTCACAGTTGTTTTGCTGACCTCGGAACTCGTAGCATCACTTTATATGGAGTCCTTCACTGTCATCTCTCACAGTTGTTTGGCTGATCTGGGCACTCGTAGCATCACTGTATATGGCGTCCTTCACTCTCGTCCCTCACAGTTGTTAGGCGGACCTGGGCACTCGTAGCATCACTGTATATGGCGTCCTTCTCTGTCATCTCTCGGTTGTTTGGCTGACCTGGGCACTCGTAACATCACTGTATATGGCGTCCTTCTCTGTCATCTCTCATTTGTTTGGCTGACCTGGGCCCTCGTAACATCACTGTATATGGCATCCTTGTCTGTCATCTCTCGGTTGTTTGGCTGACCTGGGCACTCATAAACACACAACTGTGAAACGAGGAATCTCTCACAGTTGTTTGGCTGACCTGGGCACTCGTAGCATCACTGTATATGGCTTCCTTCTGTGTGATCTCTCAGTTGATTGGCTGACCTGGGCACTCGTAGCATCACTGTATATGGCGTCCTTCTCTGTCATCTCTCACAGTTGTTTGGCTGACCTAGGCACTCGTAGCATCATTATATATGGCGTCCTTCTCTGTCATCTCTCACAGTTGTTTGGCTGATCTAGGAACTCGTAGCATCACTGTATATGGCGTCCTTCTCTATCATCTCTCACAGTTGTTTGGCTGACCTGGGCACTCGTAGCATCACTGTATGTGGTGTCCTTCTCTGTCATCTCTCACAGTTGTTTGGCTGACCTGGGGACTCGTAGCATCACTGTATGCGGCGTTCCTCTCTGTCATCTCTCACAGTTTTTTGGCTGAGCTAGGCACTCGTAGCATCACTGTATATGGCGTCCTTCACTGTCATCTCTCACGGTTGTTTGGCTGACCTGGGCACTCATAACATCACTGTATATGGCGTCCTTCTCTGTCATCTGTCACTGTTGTTTGGCTGAACTGGGCACTCGTAGCATCACTGTATGTGGCGTTCTTCTCTGTCATCTCTCACAGTTGTTTGGCTGACCTGGGCACTCGTAGCATCACTGTATATGGCGTCCTTCACTGTCATCTCTCACAGTTGTTTGGCTGACCTGGGCACTCGTAGCATCACTGTATAAGGCGTCCTTCTCTGTCATCTCTCACAGTTGTTTGGCTGATCTAGGGACTCGAAGCATCAATGTATATGGCGTCCTTCTCTATCATCTCTCACAGTTGTTTTGCTGAACTAGGCACTCGTAGCATCACTTTATATGGAGTCCTTCACTGTCATCTCTCACAGTTGTTTGGCTGACCTGGGCACTCGTAGCATCCCTGTATATGGCGTCCTTCTCTGTTATCTCTCAGTTGTTTGGCTGACCGGGGCACTCGTGGCATCACTGTTTATTGCGTCCTTCTCTGTCATCTCTCGGTTGTTTGGCTGACCTAGGCACTCGTAGCATCATTGTATATGGCGTCCTTCTCTGTCATCTCTCACAGTTGTTTGGCTGATCTAGGAACTCGTAGCATCACTGTATATGGCGTCCTTCTCTATCATCTCTCACAGTTGTTTGGCTGACCTGGGCACTCGTAGCATCACTGTATATGGCGTCCTTCTCTGTCATCTCTCTCAGTTGTTTGGCTGACCTGGGGACTCGTAGCATCACTGTATATGGCGTCCTTCTCTGTCATCTCTCACAGTTGTTTGGCTGACCTAGGCACTCGTAACATCACTGTATATGGCGACCTTCACTGTCATCTTTCACAGTTGTTTGGCTGACCTGGGCACTCGTAGCATCACTGTATATGGCGTCCTTCTCTGTCATCTCTCACAGTTGTTTTGCTGACCTCGGCACTCGTAGCATCACTTTATGTGGCGTCCTTCACTGTCATCTCTCACAGTTGTTTGGCTGATCTGGGCACTCGTAGCATCACTGTATATGGCGTCCTTCACTGTCATCTCTCACAGTTGTTAGGCGGACATGGGCACTCGTAACATCACTGTATATGTCGTCCTTCTCTGTCATCTCTCGGTTGTTTGGCTGACCTGGGCACTCGTATCATCACTGTATATGGCGTCCTTCTCTGTCATCTCTCATTTGTTTGGCTGACCTGGGCCCTCGTAACATCACTGTATATGGTATCCTTGTCTGTCATCTCTCGGTTGTTTGGCTGACCTGGGCACTCGTAGCATCACTGTATATGGCTTCCTTCTGTGTGATCTCTCAGTTGATTGGCTGACCTGGGCACTCGTAGCATCACTTTATATGGCGTCCTTCACTATCATCTCTCACAGTTGTTTGACTGATCTGGGCACTCGTAGCATCACTGTATATGGCGTCCTTCACTGTCATCTCTCACAGTTGTTAGGCGGACCTGGGCACTCGTAGCATCACTGTATGCGGCGTCCTTCTCTGTCATCTCTCGGTTGTTTGGCTGACCTGGGCACTCGTACCATCACTGTATATGGCATCCTTCTCTGTCATCTCTCATTTGTTTGGCTGACCTGGGCACTCGTAGCATCACTGTATTTGGTATCCTTGTCTGTCTTCTCTCGGTTGTTTGGCTGACCTGGGCACTCATAAACACACAACTATGAAACGAGGAATCTCTCACAGTTGTTTGGCTGACCAGGGCACTCGTAGCATCAATGTATATGTTGTTTGCCTGATCTGGGCACTCGTAGCATCACTGTATATGGCTTCCTTCTCTGTCATCTCTCAGTTGTTTGGCTGACCTGGGCACTCGTAGCATCACTGTATATGGCGTCCTTCTCTGTCATCTCTCACAGTTGTTTGGCTGACCTAGGCACTCGTAGCATCACTGTATATGGCGTCCTTCTATGTCATCTCTCACGGTTGTTTGGCTGACCTGGGTACTCGTAGCATCACTGTATATGGCGTCCTTCTCTATCACCTCTCACAGTTGTTTGCCTGACCTGGGCACTCGTAGCATCACTGTATATGGCTTCCTTTTCTGTCATCTCTCACGGTTGTTTGGCTGGCCTGGACACTCGTA
>JAHLWY010001884.1:0-14518 GCA_020002185.1 Paraescarpia echinospica
AATTCCTTCCTTTTTCAGGAAAATATACGTGTTATCGTGTCAATTCCTTCCTTTTTCAGGAAAATATACGTGTTATCGTGTCAATTCCTTCCTTTTTCAGGAAAATATACGTGTTATCGTGTCAATTCCTTCCTTTTTCAGGAAAATATACGTGTTATCGTGTCAATTCCTTCCTTTTTCAGGAAAATATACGTGTTATCGCAGCAAATCCCTCCGTTTTCAGGAAAATAGACACGAGTTGTACAAACGAAACACTAACCTTAGCCGAATACGTGACACGAATTGAACTCAGACCGACTAGCGGGCAAACGAAACACTATGCTTTGACCAACACGTGTCACGAATTGAACTCAGACCAACTAGTTGGACAAACGAAACACTATGCTTTGACCAACACGTGTCACGAATTGAACTCAGACCAACTAGTTGGACAAACGAAACTATGCTTTGACCAACACGTGTCACGAATTGAACTCAGACCAACTAGTTGGACAAACGAAACACTATGCTTTGACCAACACGTGTCACGAATTGAACTCAGACCAACTAGTTGCACTAACGAAACACTATGCTTTGACCAACACGTGTCACGAAAACGAAACACTATGCTTTGACCAAAAAAGGTGGGGTTAACCTCGCGAAAATTTAATGTGTCACGAATTGAACTTAGATCAACTAGGCACATCACACGAGACTATGGCCGAGATATGTCACGTAACCTACGTGACATGTAAAGGAGGTCCCTTAGCGTATACAAACTTGGAATTGAGTAGACGGAACTTGTGGCTCTCGGTAACATATAACACGTCACGACTCCATGCCTTTCAGTCATCAGAATCAGAATCAATTTGTTATTGGCAACCTTTCATGAAGGTTGCTGAGTTACACAGACGAGCATATCAACGATCGTTTTATTTGCTATGATCGTGTGTGACGTGGTACTCCGATTATCCACTAGGTGTCTCTACGCCGGAAGTGACGTGGTACCGGAAGTCACTTGACTGTCATGGCGGCCTCCACTAGGGATGCTACGCCGGAAGTAACGTAGTACCGGAAGTTATTTGAATGTCATGGCGACCTGACATGGCGGCCTCTACGCTTCCGCTATTCTCAACGAATATGTGTGTCAACGAATAGAGAACTATCATGTTCGATAGATGGCTATACTCTGACTAATTACATTGGTGTCCGTTGAGTGGCGTCGGAAACCATGATGGTCACCTCTTTGAATGTCTCGTGGCGTATCTCTTGTCTCGTCCGTACTCTCGTGTGATGTGACATCCGTAGTCTCGTGTGATGTGTCATCCGTAGTCTCGTAGCATATCTCTTGTCTCGTCCGTACTCTCGTGTGATGTGTCATCCGTAGTCTCGGTCATAGTCTCGTGACAAATCTCGGCCATAGTCTCGTGTGATGTGTCATCCGTAATCTCGTGACATATCTCGGTCATAGTCTCGTGTGATGTGTCTAGGTGATCTAAGTTCAATTCGTTTGACCCGTGTTGGTCAAAGTGTAGTGTTTCGTTTGCGTGACTAGTTGATCTGAGTTCAATTTGTGCCACGTGTTGGTCAAAGTGTAGTGTTTCGTTTGTACAACTCGTGTCTATAGACCGTACTCTCGTGTGATGTGTCATCCATAGTCTCGTGACATATCTCGGTCATAGTCTCGTGTGATGTATCATCCGCAGTCTCGTGATATATCTCGGACATTGTCTCGTCGGTACTCTCGTGTGATGTGTCATCCGTAGTCTCGTGTGATGTGACATCCGTAGTCTCGTGTGATGTGACATCCGTAGTCTCGTGATATATCTCGATCATAGTCTCGTCTCTTGTCTCGTCGGTACTCTCGTGTGATGTTTGTGTAGCGTGTTGGTCAAAGCATAGTGTAATGAGTGCGTGAGTGAGTGACTGCGTGAACAGACACAAAGGATGAGTGAGTGAGTGAGTGAGTGAGTGAGTGAGTGAGTGAACATATACGAAGGGTGAGTGAGTGAGTGAGTGAGTGAACAGATACGAAGGGTGAGTGAGTGAGTGAGTGAGTGAGTGAACAGATACGAAGGGTGAGTGAGTGAGTGAGTGAGTGAGTGAGTGAGTGAGTGAACATATACGAAGGGTGAGTGAGTGAGTGAGTGAACAGATACGAAGGGTGAGTGAGTGAGTGAGTGAGTGAGTGAGTGAGTGAGTGAGTGAACAGATACGAAGGGTGAGTGAGTGAGTGAGTTCTTTGCTTCCTTTTCGGTCATGGTCTCGTCTCTTGTCTCGTCGGTACTCTCGTGTGATGTGTCATCCGAAGTCTCGTGTGATGTGTCATCCGTAGTCTCGTGACATATCTCGGTCATAGTCTCGTCTCTTGTCTCGTCGGTACTCTCGTGTGACGTGTCATCCGAAGTCTCGTGCCATATCTCGGTCATAGTCTCGTGTGATGTGTCTAGTTGATCTAAGTTCAATTCGTGACACGTGTTGGTCAAAGCATAGTGTTTCGTTTTTGTGACACGTGTTGGTCAAAGCTTAGTGTTTCGTTTGTCCAACTAGTCTCGTCGGTACTCTCATGTGATGTGTCATCCGTAGTCTCGTGACATATCTCGGTCATAGTCTCGTCTCTTTTCTCGTCGGTACTCTCATGTGATGTGTCATCCGTAGTCTCGTGACATATCTCGGTCATAGTCTCGTCTCTTTTCTCGTCGGTACTCTTGTGTGACGTGTCATCCGTAGTCTCGTGCCGTATCTCGGTCATAGTCTCGTCTCTTGTCTCGTCGGTACTCTCGTGTGACGTGACATAGTCTCGTGTGATGTATCTAGTTGATCTAAGTTCAATTCGTGACACGTGTTGGTCAAAGCAGTGTTTCGTTTGCACCACTAATTGGTCTGATTACATTAACTGAACTACACAGACATAAGTGACTATCATCTCTACAGAACTACACAGACATAAATTGTTAACGTATCTGTACTGAACTACACAGATACATAAGTGGTTAACATATCTGTACTACACATAGACATAAGTGGTTAACATAACTGTTGAATCTATGAGTTCGTTTTCGGTTACCCATGCCAGGTTAGTTGTTTTACGACAGAAGCAAGTTTGGAAGGTTTTACCGAAGAAGCACGAATTTAAATACTATAGTACGAAAAAGGATAAAAACGTTCTAATGGTCCTGTATACACTTGAACCTTAATACGGTAAACTATATAGATACTGGTACATCTTATCTGGGAGGTTATTATGTACCTGTACTGTTGTAACATGACGCTTCACTTTCCTCGAACAATGTAGATGGCGAGCACTGCACCGTCTTGCCTTGATATAGGATCTTTGGTGTTAAGGCCGCCGAGTTGACAACATGGTTCGCACATATATATATATATATATATATATATACATACATACATACATACATACGTATAGGTTAAGAAAATTGTATTCGGTGACCTGAAGAGAATCATACAAGGTTGGTTCTTGCAACTCGTTGTTATAAGTGTTTGATGTTTCAATTGTCAGACAAATTTGTTTGAATGATTGGTTCGTACCTCTCGCTAGTCAAAGTTTGCTTTGTGAATTCAGTAAAGATCCAAGATATGGTTTGTACAGTTTATTCGTGAACTATACACAGACATTACCATGTAACGTCTCTAATGAACTACACATACATACGTAACTGTATACAGACATAAGTGGTTAACGTATGTGTACTGAACTACACATACATAACTGACTGACATCTCTACTGAACGATACACAGACATACTTATCCGAATTCATTTAGCATTATACTCTTTTGTGAAAATGGGGTTGGCTCTGAAAAGAGCCGTTTTTTTGTTTGTTTCTAGATTTACCGTGTAGAGACCCTAGCGTGTGCTGGTATATCTCGTCACTACCTTTGTCCCTTCACTATCAACGTGTTTATTGATCTCCCTCCTTCGTTGACGGCGGTTCTTGTCCCCTGTACGATCTGCCACCTTTCGTTGTTGTCTTTGGAGCCATATTTCACACTTCTTGCGTCGATACAAACTGAAGAACAAATCAAATGCACGGGTTTTATCTTACAACAAACATCACTCGAATGTGTACATTCTACTCATCAGTCCGTGCTTGACTTTTCTAATCTAGCATCTGCGCATGTGTAGTTTGGCCTCTGAAGTCGGTGATCTTTCGGCACGCCCACGTGACCTTAATGTACTATCCTACAATCCATAATCTTTTCGGCACGCCCATGTGACCTTTATGTTCTTTCGTATATATATAACAAAGTTACAAATAGCGTTCTGACACATCGTTCCAGCACACCCACGTGACCTTTATGTTCCATCGAACTGCTATAAAAAGAAATTATACACATTATTAGGTGCCTGCAGTATTTAATTTATTCTTGTTCTTTTCGATCAGTCACGCGAGCGATGTGTCTCTTCCAGTTACCTCGACGTTTGAACGACGACCCACAGTCCGGACAGATGAAGGGCAGCTGTCGAGGTCGGTAGTGTACCAACAGCTGTCGGGGCCGGGGCCGGGACTGAGATTTACCGTGTAGAAATCCTAGCGTGTACTGGTATATCTCGTCACTGCCTTCGTTCTCTTATTACCGACGTGCTTATATATTCAACGGATGTTTATCGTCGCTGCTGTTTGGTGATTATATATATATATATATATTTCGTCACTGCCTTTGTGCCTTTACTAACGACGTACTTAACTCTTCAACGGATGTTTATCGTCGCTGCTGTTTGTTGATTATATTTAAACGGTTCTTTTCAGAGCCAACCACATTCTCACAAAAGAGTATTAACTATATTGGTATAAGAACAAAGTTGGGTAAGTACAGATGTCGTATGTTAGCTAATGTTATAGTTCAAAGGGATATACTGGGTTGTTTATACCCTGTGCTCGATATAGTAAGTCCTTGATATAGGATCTTTGGTTTCAAGGCCACCGAGTCGACATTGTGCATCGTACATAGCGTGTTTATTTAAATAGATGAGACTTGAACAGGAAATACACCATCAAAACAGTTTACAAACAGGATATCGCTGGTTGGTAAGTACAAATGGTCTGAGTTCAATGTTCGATTCGTTCAGCGTGTTGGTCAAAGCATAGTGTTTCGTTTGTGTAACTAGTTGATCTGAGTTCAATTTGTGACATGTGTTGGTCAAAGAATAAATTCTATAGTACGAAAAAGGATAAAAACGTTCTAATGGTCCTGTGTACACTTGAACCTTAATACGGTAAACTATATAGATACTGGTACATCTTATCTGGGAGGTTATTATGTGGCTGTACTGTTCTAACATAACGCTTCACTTTCCTCGGCCAATGAAGATAGCAAAGACTGTGCTGTCTTTTTATTGGTATAGGATCTTTGGCATCAAGACGGTCGAGTCGCCATTGTGCATTGCACATACTGACATAGCGTGTTTATTTATTTAATAATGATGTTGAACGCAATTATATCTCTAGGCTCAGCTGAAATACAGATGAGAACAGGAAATACTCCTTCAAAACAGTTTGACACCAGTTTGGAACCGTTTTGTATGCAGGCTTTCAACGGTGACCGTTGGTAAGTACTATGATATTCTGTCAAATACTGTTACACAACAAACAGTTTGACCAAAATTGTACACAGATGGCTGATAGTTTGAATGTTTTAGCTGATAAGTTCGTATAACTTCCCTATGGCTTAACACGGGGCCAATACACAGACCCTTGAGGCTTGATTTATACCAGTTTATACCGGTTAACAGGGAGATTTTTCACTCACTATAACGTCAATGATCATAACATCAAATGATGAGATTATATTCAAGTACGAAAGCTCAAAACAATGGCTAACCAAAGCGCTATCTGATTAACCAAGTCAACCTCGGGTACAAAATTACTGTGCGTAGCAGTTTGAAAAATTCCCTATGCTTTAACATGGGAAAATTCCCTATGCTTTAACATGGGAAAATTCCCTATCCTTTAACACGGGGAAAATTCCCTATGCTTTAACATGGGGAAAATTCCCTATCTCATAACATAATGAAAATTCCCTATGCTTTAACATGGTAAAAATTCCCTATCTCTTAACATGGGGAAAATTCCCTATGCTTTAACATGGTAAAAATTCCCTATTCGATAGGGACTCCTCCTCGGCAGCACTCATTCGAATCATATCACTCGAGTCTGATGTATCGCAAGGGTAGTAATATGATATCTTCAACATGATGATGTTAGCCGTGGTGTCGTTGTGATACGAATGATGATCCGACTGGTAGAGCTCCGCGTTTATATAGATAGTGAATGTGCCGAAAGGTCACGTGGGCGTGCCGAACGAGCACGAAATTTCTAACCTATGAGAATAGCTAATACTCTTTTGTGAGAATGTGGTTGGCTCTGAAAAGAACCGTTTCTTGGAATTTCGTCAAATTTTTCTTATGATGGTGATGATGATGATGATGAACACACGAGTTGATGTTGATGTTGATGTTCGTGCTTTATCCTGGACAGTGTGTTCTTAACGAGAACGAAGCGTCGCAGGTAAGACTCCGGGTTGTGGGTCTTGCGAGTCTTGTGCATCTCGCGAAGTTTCTCGACAGACAACCTCATGAGGTGTCGTGTCTCCTTGCGGTGGTCGGATGTGATCAGTGACGGAGACAGACGCTTGGCAGGTTGATAGACACAAAGGTCGGCCACCGGGTGTCTTCGCTTGTTGCTACCCGCAACATCTCGGTCATTGTCGGTAGCAATATCTCGGACGTTGTCAGTAGATGAAATAGAACCCATTTTCAAGATGTAATATATAATGGCCACAATACCTGACGCAGGTCTTTTATACCAGTTCGACCGAACATAAAGGTCACGTGGTCGTGCCGAACGAACATTTGTCCACTAGGGGATGATGTTTGTAGTTCGTGATGTATCCGTCAGGGGGCTCTATTGCACGCAAGCGTGCAAGAGACACGAATATTTGCAGTACTCGAACATATAGTTCATAACTTGTCCATCAGATGGCACCACTTGCATAATTAGTCCCGAAAAATTCCGCTAGGTGGCGATATCTAGTTTTGGCGGGAAATATTTTAGTTCACCAGCTATCCGACAGGGGCGCTTTTTAAGTTTTGGCGGGAAATATTTTAGTCGCGAAAAATTCCGCTAGGTGGCGCTATCTAGTTTTGGCGGGAAATATTTCAGTTCACCAAATATCCGCCAGGGGCGCTACTTTGGTTTCACCAACTATCCGTCAGGGGGCGCTTCCATAGTTTTGGCGGGAATATTTTAGTTCCGAAAAAATCCGCTATGTGGCGTGCCATTCTAGTTCCGAAAAATTCCGGTAGGGGGCGCCACGTGACATTGACCTACATACTGGTACTTGACCTTGACCTACATCCGGGTAGTTTGACCTTGACCTACATCCGGGTACTTTGCTCTTGCTCCGCGACGCGACACCCTGCGCGGTAAGGGACCTCCTTTACTACTTATCGTGATCGAGTAGGCGGTAGTCGATCACCGCAGTTTGTTTGCCTGGACAGTAGCTGCGCATGTATTCGAGTTAGCTACACAAAACGGTGGTGTTTAGCTGAACAAGGCTGAACTAGTATTTTAGTTAGGGGCTTTGTAAATATAAACAATTCCAATAATAAAAAAGTGTGGATAGGATCGATGCCACCCACCCACCCCATCGAAACAAAATCAGAAAGACGTACAAATTGCAGTGATACATTGACATGTATCAAGTGATACATTGACATGTATCTACGTCTTTAAGTGACGGTGTACATTTATACAGAGACAGGTTCACAATTCTTTCTATTGAAAAGAATTGTTAGAACATATCGCACGTCAGTGAATTGCAACTGATTTTATTAAAAACTAACTACACGTTTACCGGCACAACTGAACATGTGTAGAAGCAGAATTTATCCACATTTCCAATTTTTTTAAATTCCAAATGGATCCTTCACCCACCCACCCACCCACATCCAATTTTGTTTTGATTATTACAAAGCTCCTTAACTAATTAATACCACAGTTTATAGCTCACAAACATCGTTTGGCGACTAAAAATACTGTTGAAGTTAAAAGGAGTTCAGGAATCGCAGTCACGCACAGCACTTCGCTCGCTGTGCATGACTACAACTCGAGTTGACGCTGCAAAAACCCGGACAAAACCTGGATACGCAAATCGAAGAAACCAAAAAAGTGTAAGTCGTGGTAGTGGTCTTAACAAGTGTTGTATATATATATATATATATATATATATATATGTATATAATAACTAATTCAGTGAGCGCCCAGTTCTCTCCCCGATCTCGTAGTGCGTACTACGTCATCACTTATTGTGCTTATGGATGTTGTTCGGTTAGGAAAACTCACTGAGTCGAACAACACTTGTAACATTTTTCTTATAATGCAGTGTTAACAACAGATGCCTTACTTGTGCGGAGCAGTTGTTGTTTTCTCCTTTTGTTTTCCTGTCTGTCGGGGGTGAGGCTGGTCTCGATGCTGATCCTATATTTCTGTTTTCTTTTTCTCCCCCCCTCGCTGTTCTTGCACTGCTCTCTCCACGAACCGTCTCCACTCCCTTCTATATTTCGCTCTCATTCTCCACTCCTCTCACAATATTTCCAAATCTCTCGTTACGCCGTCCCCCAATCACAGTCTGGGTCGTCCTCTCCACCTTTTCCCTTCCCCTTTCCGGGAATCTGCTTGTCTTGTCAACCGACTCCCATTCGTTCCACATGTTCAATCCACTTTAGTCGACTCGTCACCAGCTTCTTTTTAAAACATTATTTTACACCAACCTCTCCTCTCAGTTCTTCCATTCTATATTCCATTCTAATATTCCGTAAATATTTACCGTAAATAGACACACATGTTTACATAAACATAACAACGCGCTCGCAGACACTCGTTGTTTGTTCAAAATGACGAAGGTCGGAAAGAATGTGAAGTTTACGTCCATCGATAGGCCATTGTCGTGATAGTGTTTAGCATGAAGGTAGACATATGCATACTATGTCAACATCTAACTTCATGGTACCAAATCCACGATGCAGAGGCCGTTTTACCGAAGTATTTGCTGCGCGCGTGGTTCGTGTGATTGTTAGGTTTTACACGCACATTACGTTTTATGTTCAGAACAACTGATTTGCACCATCAAATTTGATAATCTTGACATATACGGGGTATTTTGAAAAAAAAAGTGAAAATAAAAAGGTATTGTTAAATATATGTAGCGCAGTATCCAGTTCTCAGGACTTCTCAAAGCGCTTTACACTTTCCTCGCTAGCAGACCCGATCAACCAAACACCCCCTCGACGTCTCTGGAAAGCAATCCCGCCACGCTGCAATTAATGCGCGAAGACTATTCGTGCACAAATATCCACCACAGTCAATAGCCAGGAACTCATTCATACAGCTGAGTGAACTGAAGCAAATTAGACTGAACGAACTTGCAGGAGCACAGGATTCTAACCCGGGTTCTTTTGCCACTGCAAAACTGCGCTCCTCAAACGTTATAGGTCTTACGTCCTACTGTAGAGGTCAAAGATTAATTCCTGAAAGTTTGGCGCTCGATGTTCAAGCAGTGTAAAACGTTAACCTACCCGCACACGGAAGCTCAATTATAAGTAGATTTACACAGACACCCTTGTTGATAATTATTAATTAATTATTTCACAGAGATGTAGATGATCAAGTATGCTATGACAAGATTTAACAAGATTTAACAAGATTGCCATCCAGAGAATTAACTCTAGATGGCAGGTGGACAAGGAAGCCCTTTGGCTTATCGAGAGTCCAACCCTTTTATCTACATATATCCAGCCCTTCTGAGGTATGTGTCGATTTTATTTTTAAACATATTCACACTACTAGCACCCACACAATCATCAGATAATCTGTTCCATACATTCACAGTCCTTTGTGAAAATGAAAACTTTCTTACGTCTAATCTACACTGTTCCTTTACTAATGTAACTTCATGTCCTCTAGTCTTTCTATCTTTCTTAACTGAAAAAAACATATTTCTATTAATATTTTCATAACCATTCAATATTTTAAACACTTCTATCTGATCTCCTCTCAATCTCCTGGTCTCTAGTGTTGTTAAACGACATTCTTTTAGGCGTTTTTCATAACTAAGATCCCTCAGTTTTGGTATCATTTTAGTCGCTCTCCTCTGTACTCTTTCTAACATATCTATGTCCTTCTTGCGGTATGGCCTCCACGCTTGTATACAATATTCTAAATGAGGCCTAACTATTGTTTTGTACAGCGGTATTATTAGTTCTTTTTCTTTATATGCTATATTTCGCCTAATCAATCCAAGGATTTGATTTCCTTTTGAAGCTGCAATTCCACACTGCTCTGAAACCTTCATGTCAGCACTAATTGTCAGCCCTAAGTCTTTTTCTTTTACAGTAGTATTTAGTACAGTTCCCCCCATTGTATATTCTACATATTCGTTCCCATGTCCTGTGTGAAGACATTTACATTTCCCAAAATTGAACAACATTTGCCACTTTTCAGACCATTTGATCAACCTGTCGAGATCATCCTGTAAATGCTGTCTATCTCCATCACTTTTTATCCTTCTAAACACTTTTGTATCATCTGCAAATTTCAACACCTTGCTAGCTATATCATCGTCCAAATCGTTTATATATATTAAGAATAATATAGGTCCCAGTACTGATCCCTGTGGAACCCCACTCAAAACTGATTTCCAGTTTGAAGCCTCCCCATCAACAACTACCCGCTGTCTTCTATCAATCAGCCATTTTTCTATCCAGTTAATTATACCATTTCCTATGCCATGGGCCTTTAGTTTAAGCAGTAATCTCTGATGTGGCACTTTGTCGAAAGCTTTTTGAAAATCTAAGTAGATGATATCTACTGGTGATCCATCATCTACCCACTTAGTGATATCTTCCAAAAAACATAACATATTTGTTAAGCATGACCTCGCTTTTAGAAACCCATGTTGAGATGAGTTTATCAAGTTATGTTTAACAAGAAAATCCACCATGTGATCTTTAATTAGTCTTTCTAATAATTTACAAATCACCGATGTTAAACTAACTGGTCTATAATTATTTGACTTGTTTCTCGAACCTTTTTTGAATAACGGTATAATGTTTGCTTCTTTCCATTCTAAAGGAACCACTCCCTCTTCTAATGACAAGTTGAAAACTGTTGCAAGCGGTATGCTAATTTGTTCTACAATTTCCAATAGTAGTTTGGGTGGAATACCATCCACTCCAGGTGATTTATTATCCTTCATAGCCCTGATTTTCTTAGCTACCATTTCTGGGGTTACAATTAACTGTCTTAAATAGTCTGATTCTGCCCCCTTGAACTTAGCCTCTGGTACTGGCAGTGAACTAGTGTCTTCTCTAGTAAACACTGAACTAAAATACTCATTCAGGTCTTCTGCCATTAAGAATCCTTCTGATATTACGTTTCCAGCACTATCTTCTAGAGGACCGACCTTATCCTGAACTTTCTGTTTGCTTCGAATATATGCATAAAAACTCTTGCTGTCATGTTTTATATTAAAGCTAATTTATGTTCATAGCTTCTCTTTGAATTTCTAATTTCAGCTATAGCTTGGTTTAGTGCTTCTTTATAAATGTTGTAGTCTTCGTCATTTCCAGTACGTCTATATGACTTCCACATCATTTCTTTATACTTAATTTTTATAATGGCTTCTTTCGATAAGTGTTTCTTTTTGGACCGTTTCCCGTGTTTTTTTAAGGGAACAAATTTGACGATGATGAATTCAATTTCACTCTTTAAGATATTCCAGCATTCTGTTGCTGTCTTATTCTTTAGTGTGTTATTCCAGTCTATCTTTGCTAAATATTTCCTTATGTCCTTATATTTTCCTTTGTGGAAATTTCTCCTATACTGCTTTTTACTATTCCTTTCTGATTTTACTTTGATGGTAAAATGTATCTGGTTGTGATCACTATTCCCCAGTGGCTCACATACCATGACATTGTCAACTAATTCATTCTGTGAGGACAAAACTATGTCTAACACATTCTCTCCCCTGGTTGGTTCTAGCACATGTTGAGAAAGGAAACTATCTTGTACTAAAACTAAAAACTTGTGGTCCTCACTACCCATACTCTGTAGAGATTTCCATTTTATATGCCCATGGTTGAAATCCCCCATAATAACACAGTCCTGTTTGCTCACTTCCCTTATAGCGTTTTGTATTTTTTCATTCTCTTCTATGCTTATGTTTGGACTTCGATAAACTAATCCAACTGTTAACGTTGAGTTTCCTGTAACTATGTTACACCAAACAGCTTCTTCACAATCTGCTTCTCTTTCTAATTTTATTTCATAAGCCTGGATAGATTCTTTAATATATAAAATAACTCCACCTCCCCTTCTTCCTATTCTATCTTTCCTAAACATTACATATCCTGTCAGTCCCAATTCGGCATCTGATACATCGGTGGTTGCCCATGATTCGGTTAAACCTATGATATAATATGCATTGATTGTTTTATTAGCCAAGTCAGTCTGACCATCTGTTAAACAGGACTAGTTTTTATTTTGACCAAATTTAAATACCTCAACAAGAAACCTGAGTTTGCTTCCGAATACTTCGGCCGTATATTATTTCACAGCCTTCAACGGCGATCAGGCTGTTACGTACGGGTATGTCAACGTTTCTATAACCCCATTAGAGTCGAAACACAATGTGTCTTACAGAGATATTCATAGGATTGACATTACAGCTTTAATTACTGATATCCTTATATCCGACCTTATCACATATCAAAAAACATCTATCTGACTTACATAGAAAGTACTGCCAAGTACTCAATGCATTACTTAACAAACATGCACCTATAAAATCCAAATGTGTGTAAGAAAGGCCACCGGCTCCATGGATGACTTCCGAAGTTATACTATCTAAAAGGCGTCGTCATTATTTAGAACGTGTATGGCGCAAATCACGCTCGCCATTAGACAGGTCGCGCTATTCTAAGCAATGTCACCTCTGTAGCAGACAAATGGCCAAAGCTAAATCAGATTATTATACAAATATGGTCATAAATAAGTCTAATAACCCGCGTCAGTTATGGAACTGCATCAATAACATTCTACACAGACGGCCTACTCCATCGCTACCTGATCATGTGTCAATTAAGTCTCTATGTGATTCGTTCTCTAGTCACTTTAAGAATACAATCAGTATTATTCGTTCTGCTTTCCCACGTCATAATTTAAGTAATGTCAGTGTGGACTTTCCACAAGTAAATTATCTACTTGTATCATTTGAACCTACAGCAATTGATGAAGTTAGGAAAATAATTATGTCCTCCCCAAAAAAATCTTGTGCACTTGATCCATTTCCAACAATACTGCTAAAAGCATGTCTCGAATCTGGATACAATAATTTGTCCTATAACAAATATTATAAATGCAACACTTTGCTCTGGCTGTTTTCCTGATGATTTCAAATAAGCCCATGTCACACCACTTCTTAAGAAGTCATCTCTGCCTAAACAAGACCTAAACAGTTATATATATATATTTCTAACCTCATCTTTATTTCCAAAATACTAGAAAAAGTTGTAGCAAGTCGTCTAAGGTCTCACATTAGCACAAATGTATAAACTAATGTGTCATAATCAGCAGGCAGACAGTTTCATTCAACAGAGACTGCCCTCGTAAAGGTTCATAATGACATTAACTTTGAACATTAATAATGGTAAAGTGACTGCACTTACCGTACTAGATCTGTCTGCCGCTTTTGACACGATTGATCACAGCATTATCATTGAACGTCTGTTAAAGTGATACGGCATATCTGGCACAGCGCTAAGCTGGTTTGCTTCATATATAGATTCCAAACTATAAAGATTGGGAACTGCTTTTCAGCTGCACTGCCGGCTTTATTTGGTGTTCCCCAGGGTTCTGTTCTTGGGCCTTTGATTTTTATTCTTTACACCACGCCACTAAG
Source organism: Paraescarpia echinospica (assembly GCA_020002185.1). Classification (NCBI taxonomy): domain Eukaryota; kingdom Metazoa; phylum Annelida; class Polychaeta; order Sabellida; family Siboglinidae; genus Paraescarpia; species Paraescarpia echinospica. Next base: position 13,959 of record JAHLWY010001884.1, read on the forward strand.
CCATGTTAGACAAATACATAACTTGGATCATCATCTTTATGCTAATGATACTCAGATCTACGTTTCGTTTGCTACCCCGGATACAAATCGCTCCCTTAAAGGGATTCTTTGTAAGCTAATATACATTCGAGGTGTACCGTATCAAAACGTATTAATTTCCCACAAGTACTTTCTCTGCTACTTATGTCTTGCATGTTTATGCATAATTTGGGTGTTATCTGCGCAAAAAGCCGATAAACAATTGTGTTTACGCGAATCATTTTGAGCTTTTTGCCACGTGGATGATTAATTCTGCAGCCCGAGTATAATGAATATTCATGCACGCGCAGTGAACCACACAGAGACCGTTGACGTCACACACACAGTTGACATGTTAGAGGTGAGTTGATTCAAGTAATGGCATTGTAAAAAAGCAATTTGTATAAGACATATGTATTTTATTGACAGCTATTTTTATAAGTGTAGGAAGCGTATGCATTGTTTAATTATCCCGCTTCCCAATGCCGTCAGCCGAGTAACGATTCCATTAAGCAGAATTATAACGTCCCCCGACGCAGACG
>JAHLWY010001885.1:0-14511 GCA_020002185.1 Paraescarpia echinospica
AAGCTACACATATAACTAGATTAACCTCAAAGGGGAATGTATGGTACCCTTTCATCTCCGTCACGTAAGTTACAAGAAAATAGTACGTAAGTTATGGGAGTGAAAACTCATTCCTGTTTGATGTTTAATCTTGTCTAATGCCGTAGTACATTCAGTATTCTCGAAACAAACATGTCCCATGTCAAAGTGATCGAAAAAAAATTATGCATATCACTCCAAAACGGTATTTCCAAGTGCACTCTTTGCGCGGACGGATCCGTAATGTGGTCTTACCCCAAATTGATGTCCTGCATGCTACAAATCTTCAAGAAGTCTAGACTGATAGACTGATATCAAGCTACACATATAACTAGATTAACCTCAAAGGGGAATGTGTGGTACCCTTTCATCTCCGTCACGTAAGTTACAAGAAAATAGTACGTAAGTTATGGGAGTGAAAACTCATTCCTGTTTGATGTTTTATCTTGTCTAATGCCGTAGTACATTCAGTATTCTCGAAACAAACCTGTCCCATGTCAAAGTGATCGAAAAAAAATTATGAATATCACTCCAAAACGGTATTTCCAAGTGCACTCTTTGCGCGGACGGATCCGTAATGTGGTCTTACCCCAAATTGATGTTCTGCATGTTATAAATCTTCAAGAAGGCTAGACTGATATCAAGCTTCACTTATAATTAGGTTAACTTCAAACGGGAATGTGTGGTACCCTTTCATCTCCGTTACAAGAAAATAGTAGGTAGGTTATGGGAGTGGAAACTCATTCCTGTTTGATGTTTTATCTTGTCTAATGCAGTTGTACATTCAGTACTCTCGAAACAAACATTTTCCATGTCAAAATGATCGAAAAAAATTCACGCAAATAATTCCAAAACGGTATTTTCAAGTGCACTCTTTGCGCGGACGTATCCGTAATGTGGTCTTACCCCAAATTGATGTTCTGCATGTTACAAATCTTCACGAAGGCTAGACTGATATCAAGCTACACATATAACTAGATTAACCTCAAAGGGGAATGTATGGTACCCTTTCATCTCCGTCAAGTAAGTTACAAGAAAATAGTAAGTAAGTTATGGGTGTGGAAACTCATTCCTGTTTGATGTTTTATCTTGTCTAATGCAGTAGTGCATTCAGTATTCTCGAAAGAAACATGTCCCATGTCAAAGTGTTCGAAAACAATTGACGCATATCACTCCAAAACGGTATTTCCAAGTGCACTCTTTGCGCGGACGGATCCGTAATGTGGTCTTACCCCAAATTGATGTCCTGCATGTTATAAATCTTCAAGAAGGCTAGACTTATATCAAGCTACACTTATAATTTGGTTAACCTCAAACGGGAATGTGTGGTACCCTTTCATCTCCGTCACGTAAATTCCAAGAAAATAGTCCTGTTTGATGTTTTATCTTGTCTAATGCAGTTGTACATTCAGTACTCTCGAAACAAACATTTCCCATGTCAAAATTATCGAAAAAAATACACGCATATCACTCCAAAACGGTATTTTCAGGTGCATTCTTTGCGCGGACGGATCCGTAATGTGGTCTTACCCCAAATTGATGTTCTGCATGTTACAAATATTCAAGAAGGCTAGACTGATATCAAGCTACACATATAACTAGATTAACCTCAAAGGGGAATGTATGGTACCCTTTCATCTCCGTCACGTAAGTTACAAGAAAATAGTACGTAAGTTATGGGAGTGAAAACTCATTCCTGTTTGATGTTTTATCTAGTCTAATGCAGTAGTACATTCAGTATTCTCGAAACAAACATGTCCCATGTCAAAGTGATCGAAAAAAATGTATGCATATCACTCCAAAACGGTATTTCCAAGTGCACTCTTTGCGCGGACGGATCCGTAATGTGGTCTTACCCCAAATTGATGTCCTGCATGTTAAAAATATTCAAGAAGGCTAGACTGATATCAAGCTACACATATAATTAGGTTAACCTCAAACGGGAATGGGTGGTACCCTTTCATCTCCGTCACGTAAGTTACAAGAAAATAGTACGTAAGTTATGGGAGTGAAAACTCTTTCCTGTTTGATGTTTTATCTTGTCTAATGCAGTAGTACATTCAGTATTCTCGAAACAAACATGTCCCATGTCAAAGTGATTGAAAACAATTGACGCATATCACTCCAAAACGGTATTTTCAAGTGCACACTTTGCGCGTGCGGATCCGTAATGTGGTCTTACCCCAAATTGATGTCCTGCACGTTACAAATCTTCACGAAGGCTAGACTGATATCAAGCTACACGTATAACTAGATTAACCTCAAAGGGGAATGTATGGTACCCTTTCATCTCCGTCACGTAAGTTACAAGAAAATAGTGCGTAAGTTATGGGAGAGGAAACTCATTCCTGTTTGATGTTTTATTCTGTCTAATGCAGTTGTACATTCAGTATTCTCGAAACAAACATGTCCCATGTCAAAGTGATCGAAAAAAATTGACGCATATCACTCCAAAACGGTATTTTCAAGTGCACTCTTTGCGCGGACGGATCCGTAATGTGGTCTTACCCCAAATTGATGTCCTGCATGCTACAAATCTTCAAGAAGACTAGACTGATATCAAGCTACACATATAACTAGATTAACCTCAAAGGGGAATGTGTGGTACACTTTCATCTCCGTCACGTAAGTTACATGAAAATAGTACGTAAGTTATGAGAGTGAAAACTCATTCCTGTTTGATGTTTTATTCTGACTAATGCAGTTGTACATTCAGTATTCTCGAAACAAACCTGTCCCATGTCAAAGTGATCGAAAAAAAATTATGAATATCACTCCAAAACGGTATTTCCAAGTGCACTCTTTGCGCGGGCGGATATGTAATGTGGTCTTACCCCAAATTGATGTTCTGCATGTTATAAATCTTCAAGAAGGCTAGACTGATATCAAGCTACACTTATAATTAGATTAACCTCAAACCGGAATGTGTGGTACCCTTTCATCTCCGTCACGTAAGTTACAAGAAAATAGTATGTAGGTTATGGGAGTGGAAACTCATTCCTGTTTGATGTTTTATCTTGTCTAATGCAGTTGTACATTCAGTACTCTCGAAACAAACATTTTACATGTCAAAGTGATCGAAAAAAATTCACGCAAATCATTCCAAAACGGTATTTTCAAGTGCACTCTTTGCGCGGATGTATCCGTAATGTGGTCTTACCCCAAATTGATGTTCTGCATGTTACAAATCTTCACGAAGGCTAGACTGATATCAAGCTACACATATAACTATATTAACCTCAAAGGGAAATGTATGGTACCCTTTCATCTCCGTCACGTAAGTTACAAGAAAATAGTACGTAAGTTATGGGAGTGAAATCTCATTCCTGTTTGATGTTTTATCTTGTCTAATGCAGTAGTACATTCAGTACTCTCGAAACAAACATGTCCCATGTCAAAGTGATCGAAAGAAATGTATGCATATCACTCCAAAACGGTATTTCCAAGTGCACTCTTTGCGCGGACGTATCCGTAATGTGGTCTTACTCCAAATTGATGTCCTGCATGTTACACATCTTCAAGAAGTCTAGACTTATATCAAGCTACACATATAACTAGATTAACCTCAAAGGGGAATGTATGGTACCCTTTCATCTCCGTCACGTAAGTTACAAGAAAATAGTACGTAAGTTATGGGAGTGAAAACTCATTCCTGTTTGATGTTTTATCTTGTCTAATGCCGTAGTATATTCAGTATTCTCGAAACAAACATGTCCCATGTCAAAGTGATCAAAAAAAAATTATGCATTTCACTCCAAAACGGTATTTCCAAGTGCACTCTTTGCGCGGACGGATCCGTAATGTGGTCTTAACCCAAATTGATGTCCTGCATGTTACAAATCTTCAAGAAGGCTAGACTGATATCAAGCTACACATATAATTAGGTTAACTTCAAACGGGAATGTGTGGTACCCTTTCTTCTCCGTCACGTAAGTTACAAGAAAATAGTACATAAGTTATGCGTGTGGAAACTCTTTCCTGTTTGATGTTTTATCTTGTCTAATGCAGTAGTACATTCAGTATTCTCGAAACAAACATGTCCCATGTCAAAGTGATTGAAAACAATTTACGCATATCACTCCAAAACGGTATTTTCAAGTGCACTCTTTGCGCGGACGGATCCGTAATGCGGTCTTACCCCAAATTGATGTTCTGCATGTTACAAATCTTCACGAAGGCTAGACTGATATCAAGCTACACATATAACTAGATTAACCTCAAAGGGGAATGTATGGTACCCTTTCATCTCCGTCACGTAAGTTACAAGAAAATAGTACGTAAGTTATGGGAGAGGAAATTCATTCCTGTTTGATGTTTTATTCTGTCTAATGCAGTTGTACATTCAGTATTCTCGAAACAAACATGTCCCATGTCAAAGTGATCGACAAAAATTGACGCATATCACTCCAAAACGGTATTTTCAAGTGCACTCTTTGCGCGGACGGATCCGTAATGTGGTCTTACCCCAAATTGATGTCCTGCATGCTACAAATCTTGAAGAAGTCTAGACTGATATCAAGCTACACATATAACTAGATTAACCTCAAAGGGGAATGTGTGGTACCCTTTCATCTCCGTCACGTAAGTTACAAGAAAACAGTACGTAAGTTATGGGAGTGAAAACTCATTCCTGTTTGATGTTTTATCTTGTCTAATGCCGTAGTACATTCAGTATTCTCGAAACAAACCTGTCCCATGTCAAAGTGATCGAAAAAAAATTATGAATATCACTCCAAAACGGTATTTCCAAGTGCACTCTTTGCGCGGACGGATCCGTAATGTGGTCTTACCCCAAATTGATGTTCTGCATGTTATAAATCTTCAAGAAGGCTAGACTGATATCAAGCTACACTTATAATTAGGTTAACTTCAAACGGGAATGTGTGGTACCCTATCATCTCCGTCACGTAAGTTACAAGAAAATAGTAGGTAGGTTATGGGAGTGGAAACTCATTCCTGTTTGATGTTTTATCTTGTCTAATGCAGTTGTACATTCAGTACTCTCGAAACAAACATTTTCCATGTCAAAGTGATCGAAAACAATTCACGCAAATCATTCCAAAACGGTATTTTCAAGTGCACTCTTTGCGTTGACGTATCCGTAATGTGGTCTTACCCCAAATTGATGTTCTGCGTGTTACAAATCTTCACGAAGGCTAGACTGATATCAAGCTACACATATAACTAGATTAACCTCAAAGGGGAATGTATGGTACCCTTTCATCTCCGTCAAGTAAGTTACAAGAAAATAGTACGTAAGTTATGGGAGTGAAAACTCATTCCTGTTTGATGTTTTATCTTGTCTAATGCCGTAGTACATTCAGTCTTCTTGAAACAAACATGTCCTATGTCAAAGTGATCGAAAAAAATGTATGCATATTACTCCAAAACGGTATTTCCAAGTGCACTCTTTGCGCGGACGGATCCGTAATGTGGTCTTACCCCAAATTGATGTCCTGCATGTTATAAATCTTCAAGAAGGCTAGACTGATATCAAGCAACACTTATAATTAAGTTAACCTCAAACGGGAATGTGTGGTACCCTTTCATCTCCGTCACGTAAGTTACAATAAAATAGTAGGTAAGTTATGGGAGTGGAAACTCATTCCTGTTTGATGTTTTATCTTGTCTAATGCAGTTGTACATTCAGTACTCTCGAAACAAACATTTCCCATGTCAAAGTGATCGAAAAAAATTGACGCATATCACTTCAAAACGGTATTTTCAAGTGCACTCTTTGCGCGGACGTATCCGTAATGTGGTCTTACCCCAAATTGATGTTCTGCATGTTACAAATCTTCACGAAGGCTAGACTGATATCAAGCTACACATATAACTATATTAACCTCAAAGGGGAATGTATGGTACCCTTTCATCTCCGTCACGTAAGTTACAAGAAAATAGTACGTAAGTTATGGGAGTGAAAACTCATTCCTGTTTGATGTTTTATCTAGTCTAATGCAGTAGTACATTCAGTATTCTCGAAACAAACATGTCCCATGTCAAAGTGATCGAAAAAAATGTATGCATATCACTCCAAAACGGTATTTCCAAGTGCACTCTTTGCGCGGACGGATCCGTAATGTGGTCTTACCCCAAATTGATGTCCTGCATGTTACAAATCTTCAAGAAGGCTAGACTGATATCAAGCTACACATATAATTAGGTTAACCTCAAACGGGAATGTGTGGTACCCTTTCTTCTCCGTCACGTAAGTTACAAGAAAATAGTACGTAAGTTATGCGTGTGGAAACTCTTTCCTGTTTGATGTTTTATCTTGTCTAATGCAGTAGTACATTCAGTATTCTCGAAACAAACATGTCCCATGTCAAAGTGATTGAAAACAATTGACGCATATCACTCCAAAACGGTATTTTCAAGTGCACACTTTGCGCGTGCGGATCCGTAATGTGGTCTTACCCCAAATTGATGTCCTGCACGTTACAAATCTTCACGAAGGCTAGACTGATATCAAGCTACACATATAACTAGATTAACCTCAAAGGGGAATGTATGGTACCCTTTCATCTCCGTCACGTAAGTTACAAGAAAATAGTACGTAAGTTATGGGAGAGGAAACTCATTCCTGTTTGATGTTTTATTCTGTCTAATGCAGTTGTACATTCAGTATTCTCGAAACAAACATGTCCCATGTCAAAGTGATCGAAAAAAATTGACGCATATCACTCCAAAACGGTATTTTCAAGTGCACTCTTTGCGCGGACGGATCCGTAATGTGGTCTTACCCCAAATTGATGTCCTGCATGCTACAAATCTTCAAGAAGACTAGACTGATATCAAGCTACACATATAACTAGATTAACCTCAAAGGGGAATGTGTGGTACATTTTCATCTCCGTCACGTAAGTTACATGAAAATAGTACGTAAGTTATGAGAGTGAAAACTCATTCCTGTTTGATGTTTTATCTTGTCTAAAGCCGTAGTACATTCAGTATTCTCGAAACAAACCTGTCCCATGTCAAAGTGATCGAAAACAAATTATGAATATCACTCCAAAACGGTATTTCCAAGTGCACTCTTTGCGCGGGCGGATATGTAATGTGGTCTTACCCCAAATTGATATTCTGCATGTTATAAATCTTCAAGAAGGCTAGACTGATATCAAGCTACACTTATAATTAGATTAACCTCAAACCGGAATGTGTGGTACCCTTTCATCTCCGTCACGTAAGTTACAAGAAAATAGTATGTAGGTTATGGGAGTGGAAACTCATTCCTGTTTGATGTTTTATCTTGTCTAATGCAGTTGTACATTCAGTACTCTCGAAACAAACATTTTCCATGTCAAAGTGATCGAAAAAAATTCACGCAAATCATTCCAAAACGGTATTTTCAAGTGCACTCTTTGCGCGGATGTATCCGTAATGTGGTCTTACCCCAAATTGATGTTCTGCATGTTACAAATCTTCACGAAGGCTAGACTGATATCAAGCTACACATATAACTATATTAACCTCAAAGGGGAATGTATGGTACCCTTTCATCTCCGTCACGTAAGTTACAAGAAAATAGTACGTAAGTTATGGGAGTGAAATCTCATTCCTGTTTGATGTTTTATCTTGTCTAATGCAGTAGTACATTCAGTACTCTCGAAACAAACATGTCCCATGTCAAAGTGATCGAAAGAAATGTATGCATATCACTCCAAAACGGTATTTCCAAGTGCACTCTTTGCGCGGACGGATCCGTAATGTGGTCTTACTCCAAATTGATGTCCTGCATGTTACAAATCTTCAAGAAGTCTAGACTTATATCAAGCTACACATATAACTAGATTAACCTCAAAGGGGAATGTATTGTACCCTTTCATCTCCGTCACGTAAGTTACAAGAAAATAGTACGTAAGTTATGGGAGTGAAAACTCATTCCTGTTTGATGTTTTATCTTGTCTAATGCCGTAGTATATTCAGTATTCTCGAAACAAACATGTCCCATGTCAAAGTGATCAAAAACAAATTATGCATTTCACTCCAAAACGGTATTTCCAAGTGCACTCTTTGCGCGGACGGATCCGTAATGTGGTCTTAACCCAAATTGATGTCCTGCATGTTACAAATCTTCAAGAATGCTAGACTGATATCAAGCTACACATATAATTAGGTTAACTTCAAACGGGAATGTGTGGTACCCTTTCTTCTCCGTCACGTAAGTTACAAGAAAATAGTACATAAGTTATGCGTGTGGAAACTCTTTCCTGTTTGATGTTTTATCTTGTCTAATGCAGTAGTACATTCAGTATTCTCGAAACAAACATGTCCCATGTCAAAGTGATTGAAAACAATTGACGCATATCACTCCAAAACGGTATTTTCAAGTGCACTCTTTGCGCGTGCGGATCCGTAATGTGGTCTTACCCCAAATTGATGTCCTGCACGTTACAAATCTTCACGAAGGCTAGACTGATATCAAGCTACACATATAACTAGATTAACCTCAAAGGGGAATGTATGGTACCCTTTCATCTCCGTCACGTAAGTTACAAGAAAATAGTACGTAAGTTATGGGAGAGGAAATTCATTCCTTTTTGATGTTTTATTCTGTCTAATGCAGTTGTACATTCAGTATTCTCGAAACAAACATGTCCCATGTCAAAGTGATCGAAAAAAATTGACGCATATCACTCCAAAACGGTATTTTCAAGTGCACTCTTTGCGCGGACGGATCCGTAATGTGGTCTTACCCCAAATTGATGTCCTGCATGCTGCAAATCTTGAAGAAGTCTAGACTGATATCAAGCTACACATATAACCAGATTAACCTCAAAGGGGAATGTGTGGTACCCTTTCATCTCCGTCACGTAAGTTACAAGAAAACAGTACGTAAGTTATGGGAGTGAAAACTCATTCCTGTTTGATGTTTTATCTTGTCTAATGCCGTAGTACATTCAGTATTCTCGAAACAAACCTGTCCCATGTCAAAGTGATCGAAAAAAAATTATGAATATCACTCCAAAACGGTATTTCCAAGTGCACTCTTTCCGCGGACGGATCCGTAATGTGGTCTTACCCCAAATTGATGTTCTGCATGTTATAAATCTTCAAGAAGGCTAGACTGATATCAAGCTACACTTATAATTAGGTTAACTTCAAACGGGAATGTGTGGTACCCTATCATCTCCGTCACGTAAGTTACAAGAAAATAGTAGGTAGGTTATGGGAGTGGAAACTCATTCCTGTTTGATGTTTTATCTTGTCTAATGCAGTTGTACATTCAGTACTCTCGAAACAAACATTTTCCATGTCAAAGTGATCGAAAACAATTCATGCAAATCATTCCAAAACGGTATTTTCAAGTGCACTCTTTGCGTTGACGTATCCGTAATGTGGTCTTACCCCAAATTGATGTTCTGCATGTTACAAATCTTCACGAAGGCTAGACTGATATCAAGCTACACATATAACTAGATTAACCTCAAAGGGGAATGTATGGTACCCTTTCATCTCCGTCAAGTAAGTTACAAGAAAATAGTACGTAAGTTATGGGAGTGAAAACTCATTCCTGTTTGATGTTTTATCTTGTCTAATGCCGTAGTACATTCAGTCTTCTTGAAACAAACATGTCCTATGTCAAAGTGATCGAAAAAAATGTATGCATATTACTCCAAAACGGTATTTCCAAGTGCACTCTTTGCGCGGACGGATCCGTAATGTGGTCTTACCCCAAATTGATGTCCTGCATGTTATAAATCTTCAAGAAGGCTAGACTGATATCAAGCAACACTTATAATTAAGTTAACCTCAAACGGGAATGTGTGGTACCCTTTCATCTCCGTCACGTAAGTTACAATAAAATAGTAGGTAAGTTATGGGAGTGGAAACTCATTCCTGTTTGATGTTTTATCTTGTCTAATGCAGTTGTACATTCAGTACTCTCGAAACAAACATTTCCCATGTCAAAGTGATCGAAAAAAATTGACGCATATCACTCCAAAACGGTATTTTCAAGTGCACTCTTTGCGCGGACGGATCCGTAATGTGGTCTTACCCCAAATTGATGTCCTGCATGTTACAAATCTTCAAGAAGTCTAGACTGATATCAAGCTACACATATAACTAGATTAACCTCAAAGGGGAATGTATGGTACCCTTTCATCTCCGTCACGTAAGTTACAAGAAAATAGTACGTAAGTTATGGGAGTGAAAACTCATTCCTGTTTGATGTTTTATCTTGTCTAATGCCGTAGTACATTCAGTATTCTCGAAACAAACATGTCCCATGTCAAAGTGATCAAAAAAAATTCATGCATATCACTCCAAAACGGTATTTCCAAGTGCACTCTTTGCGCGGACGGATCCGTAATGTGGTCTTACCCCAAATTGATGTCCTGCATGTTACAAATCTTCAAGAAGGCTAGACTGATATCAAGCTACACATATAATTAGGTTAACTTCAAACGGGAATGTGTGGTACCCTTTCTTCTCCGTCACGTAAGTTACAAGAAAATAGTACGTAAGTTATGCGTGTGGAAACTCTTTCCTGTTTGATGTTTTATCTTGTCTAATGCAGTAGTACATTCAGTATTCTCGAAACAAACATGTCCCATGTCAAAGTGATTGAAAACAATTTACGCATATCACTCCAAAACGGTATTTTCAAGTGCACTCTTTGCGCGGACGGATCCGTAATGTGGTCTTACCCCAAATTGATATCCTGCATGTTATAAATCTTCAAGAAGGCTAGACTTATATCAAGCTACACTTATAATTTGGTTAACCTCAAACGGGAATGTGTGGTACCCTTTCATCTCCGTCACGTAAATTTCAAGAAAATAGTCCTGTTTGATGTTTTATCTTGTCTAATGCAGTTGTACATTCAGTACACTCGAAACAAACATTTCCCATGTCAAAATGATCGAAAAAAATACACGCATATCACTCCAAAACGGTATTTTCAAGTGCATTCTTTGCGCGGACGGATCCGTAATGCGGTCTTACCCCAAATTGATGTTCTGCATGTTACAAATCTTCACGAAGGCTAGACTGATATCAAGCTACACATATAACTAGATTAACCTCAAAGGGGAATGTATGGTACCCTTTCATCTTCGTCACGTAAGTTACAAGAAAATATAACGTAAGTTGTGGGTGGGGAAACTCATTCCTGTTTGATGTTTTATCTTGTCTAATGCAGTAGTCCATTCAGTATTCTCGAAACAAACATGTCCCATGTCAAAGTGATCGAAAACAATTGACGCATATCACTCCGAAACGGTATTTTCAAGTGCACTCTTTGCGCTTGCGGATCCGTAATGTGGTCTTACCCCAAATTGATGTCCTGCACGTTACACATCTTCACGAAGGCTAGACTGATATCAAGCTACACATATAACTAGATTAACCTCAAAGGGGAATGTATGGTACCCTTTCATCTCCGTCACGTAAGTTACAAGAAAGTAGTACGTAAGTTATGGGAGAGGAAACTCATTCCTGTTTGATGTTTTATTCTGTCTAATGCAGTTGTACATTCAGTATTCTCGAAACAAACATGTCCCATGTCAAAGTGATCGAAAACAATTGACGCATATCACTCCAAAACGGTATTTTCAAGTGCACTCTTTGCGCGGACGGATCCGTAATGTGGTCTTACCCCAAATTGATGTCCTGCATGTTACAAATCTTCAAGAAGTCTAGACTGATATCAAGCTACACATATAACTAGATTAACCTCAAAGGGGAATGTATGGTACTCTTTCATCTCCGTCACGTAAGTTACAAGAAAAGAGTACGTAAGTTATGGGAGTGAAAACTCATTCCTGTTTGATGTTTTATCTTGTCTAATGCCGTAGTATATTCAGTATTCTCGAAACAAACATGTCCCATGTCAAAGTGATCAAAAAAAAAATATGCATTTCACTCCAAAACGGTATTTCCAAGTGCACACTTTGCGCGGACGGATCCGTAATGTGGTCTTAACCCAAATTGATGTCCTGCATGTTACAAATCTTCAAGAAGGCTAGACTGATATCAAGCTACACATATAATTAGGTTAACTTCAAACGGGAATGTGTGGTACCCTTTCTTCTCCGTCACGTAAGTTACAAGAAAATAGTACGTAAGTTATGCGTGTGGAAACTCTTTCCTGTTTGATGTTTTATCTTGTCTAATGCAGTAGTACATTCAGTATTCTCGAAACAAACATGTCCCATGTCAAAGTGATCGAAAACAATTGACGCATATCACTCCAAAACGGTATTTTCAAGTGCACTCTTTGCGCGTGCGGATCCGTAATGTGGTCTTACCCCAAATTGATGTCCTGCATGTTACAAATCTTCACGAAGGCTAGACTGATATCAAGCTACACATATAACTAGATTAACCTCAAAGGGGAATGTATGGTGCCCTTTCATCTCCGTCACGTAAGTTACAAGAAAATAGTACGTAAGTTATGGGAGAGGAAACTCATTCCTGTTTGATGTTTTATTCTGTCTAATGCAGTTGTACATTCAGTATTCTCGAAACAAACATGTCCCATGTCAAAGTGATCGAAAAAAATTCACGCATATCATTCCAAAACGGTATTTTCAAGTGCACTCTTTGCGCGGACGGATCCGTAATGTGGTCTTACCCCAAATTGATGTCCTGCATGCTACAAATCTTCAAGAAGTCTAGACTGATATCAAGCTACACATATAACTAGATTAACCTCAAAGGGGAATGTGTGGTACCCTTTCATCTCCATCACGTAAGTTACAAGAAAATAGTACGTAAGTTATGGGAGTGAAAACTAATTCCTGTTTGATGTTTTATCTTGTCTAATGCCGTAGTACATTCAGTATTCTCGAAACAAACCTGTCCCATGTCAAAGTGATCGAAAAAAAATTATGAATATCACTCCAAAACGGTATTTCCAAGTGCACTCTTTGCGCGGACGGATCCGTAATGTGGTCTTACCCCAAATTGATGTTCTGCATGTTATAAATCTTCAAGAAGGCTAGACTGATATCAAGCTACACTTATAATTAGGTTAACTTCAAACGGGAATGTGTGGTACCCTATCATCTCCGTCACGTAAGTTACAAGAAAATAGTAGGTAGGTTATGGGAGTGGAAACTCATTCCTGTTTGATGTTTTATCTTGTCTAATGCAGTTGTACATTCAGTACTCTCGAAACAAACATTTTCCATGTCAAAGTGATCGAAAACAATTCACGCAAATCATTCCAAAACGGTATTTTCAAGTGCACTCTTTGCGTTGACATATCCGTAATGTGGTCTTACCCCAAATTGATGTTCTGCGTGTTACAAATCTTCACGAAGGCTAGACTGATATCAAGCTACACATATAACTAGATTAACCTCAAAGGGGAATGTATGGTACCCTTTCATCTCCGTCAAGTAAGTTACAAGAAAATAGTACGTAAGTTATGGGAGTGAAAACTCATTCCTGTTTGATGTTTTATCTTGTCTAATGCCGTAGTACATTCAGTATTCTTGAAACAAACATGTCCTATGTCAAAGTGATCGAAAAAAATGTATGCATATTACTCCAAAACGGTATTTCCAAGTGCACTCTTTGCGCGGACGGATCCGTAATGTGGTCTTACCCCAAATTGATGTCCTGCATGTTATAAATCTTCAAGAAGGCTAGACTGATATCAAGCAACACTTATAATTAAGTTAACCTCAAACGGGAATGTGTGGTACCCTTTCATCTCCGTCACGTAAGTTACAATAAAATAGTAGGTAAGTTATGGGAGTGGAAACTCATTCCTGTTTGATGTTTTATCTTGTCTAATGCAGTTGTACATTCAGTACTCTCGAAACAAACATTTCCCATGTCAAAGTGATCGAAAAAAATTCACGCATATCATTCCAAAACGGTATTTTCAAGTGCACTCTTTGCGCGGACGGATCCGTAATGTGGTCTTACCCCAAATTGATGTCCTGCATGTTACAAATCTTCACGAAGGATAGACTGATATCAAGCTACGCATATAACTAGATTAACCGCAAAGGGGAATGTATGTTACCCTTTCATCTCCGTCACGTAAGTTACAAGAAAATAGTACGTAAGTTATGGGAGTGAAAACTCATTCCTGTTTGATGTTTTATCTTGTCTAATGCAGTAGTACATTCAGTATTCTCGAAACAAACATGTCCCATGTCAAAGTGATTGAAAACAATTTACGCATATCACTCCAAAACGGTATTTTCAAGTGCACTCTTTGCGCGGACGGATCCGTAATGTGGTCTTACCCCAAATTGATATCCTGCATGTTATAAATCTTCAAGAAGGCTAGACTTATATCAAGCTACACTTATAATTTGGTTAACCTCAAACGGGAATGTGTGGTACCCTTTCATCTCCGTCACGTAAGTTACAAGAAAATAGTCCTGTTTGATGTTTTATCTTGTCTAATGCAGTTGTACATTCAGTACTCTCGAAACAAACATTTCCCATGTCAAAATGATCAAAAAAAATTCACGCATATCACTCCAAAACGGTAATTTCAAGTGCATTCTTTGCGCGGAC
>JAHLWY010001886.1:0-14510 GCA_020002185.1 Paraescarpia echinospica
TGTGGTTAATCTAGTTATGTGTGTAGCTTGATATCAGTCTAGCCTTCGTGAAGATTTGTAACATGCAGAACATCTATTTGGGGTAAGACCACATTCAGGATCCGTCCGCCGAAAAAGTGCACTTAAAATACCGTTTTCTGTGATATGCATACATTTTGTTCGAACACTTTGACATGGGACATGTTTGTCTAGTGAGTACTGAATGTACTGCTGCATTAGACAAGATAAAACATCAAATGGGGATGAGTTTTCACACCTATAACTTACGTAATATGTTCTTGTAACTTACGTGACGGAGATAAAACGGTAATATGCATTCCCATTTGTGGTTAATCTAGTTATGTGTGTAGCTTGATATCAGTCTAGCCTTCCTGAAGATTTGTAACATGCAGAACATATATTTGGGGTAAGACCACATTCAGGATCCGTCCGCCGAAAAACTGCACTTAAAATACCGTTTTCTGGGATATGCATCAATTTTGTTCGAACACTTTGACATGGGACATGTTTGTCTAGTGAGTACTGAATGTACTGCTGCATTAGACAAGACAAAACATCAAATGGGGATGAGTTTTCACACCTATAACTTACGTAATATGTTCTTGTAACTTACGTGACGGAGATAAAACGGTAACATGCATTCCCATTTGTGGTTAATATAGTTATGTGTGTAGATTGATATCAGTCTAGCCTTCGTGAAGATTTGTAACATGCAGAACAACTATTTGGGGTAAGACCACATTCAGGATCCGTCCGCCGAAAAAGTGCACTTAAAATACCGTTTTGTATGATATGCATAAATTTTGTTCGAACACTTTGACATGGGACATGTTTGTCTCGTGAGAACTGAATGTACTGCTGCATTAGACAAGATAAAACATCAAATGGGGATGAGATTTCACACCTATAACTTACGTAATATGTTCTTGTAACATACGTGACGGAGATAAAACGGTAACATGCATTCCCATTTGTGGTTAACCTAGTTGTGTGTAGCTTGATATCAGTCTAGCCTTCGTGAAGATTTGTAACATGCAGAACATCTATTTGGGATAAGACCACATTCAGGATCCGTCCGCCGAAAAAGTGCACTTAAAATACCGTTTTCTGTGATATGCATAAATTTTGTTCGAACACTTTGACATGGGACATGTTTGTCTCGTGAGTACTGAATGTACTGCTGCATTAGACAACATAAAACATCAAATGGGGATGAGTTTTCACACCTATAACTAACGAAATATGTTCTTGTAACTTATGTGACGGAGATAGAACGGTAACATGCATTCCCATTTGTGGTTAATCTAGTTATATGTGTAGCATGATATCAGTCTAGCCTTCGTGAAGATTTGTAATATGCAGAAGATCTATTTGGGGTAAGACCACATTCAGGATTTGTCCGCCGAAAAATTGCACTTAAAATACCGTTTTCTGTGATATGCATCAATTTTCTTCGAACACTTTGACATGGGACATGTTTGTCTCGTGAGTATTGAATGTACTGCTGCATTAGACAAGATTAAACATCAAATGGGGATGAGTTTTCACACCTATGACTTACGTAATATGTTCTTGAAACTTACGTGACGGAGATAAAACGGTAACATGCATTCCCATTTGTGGTTAATCTAGTTATGTGTGTAGCTTGATATCAGTCTAGCCTTCGTGAAGATTTGTAACATGCAGAACATCTATTTGGGGTAAGACCACATTCAGGATCCGTCCACCGAAAAGTGCACTTAAAATACCGTTTTCTGTGATATGCATAAATTTTGTTCGAACACTTTGACATGGGACATGTTTGTCTCGTGAGTACTGAATGTACTGCTGCATTAGACAATATAAAACATCAAATGGGGATGAGTTTTCACACCTATAACTTACGTAATATGTTCTTGTAACTTACGTGACAGAGATAAAACGGTAACATGCATTCCCATTTGTGGTTAATCTAGTTATGTGTGTAGCTTGATATCAGTCTAGCCTTCCTGAAGATTTGTAACATGCAGAACATATATTTGGGGTAAGACCACATTCAGGATCCGTCCGCCGAAAAAGTGCACTTAAAATACCGTTTTGTATGATATGCATAAATTGTGTTCGAACACTTTGACATGGGACATGTTTGTCTCGTGAGAACTGAATGTACTGCTGCATTAGACAAGATAAAACATCAAATGGGGATGAGTTTTCACACCTATAACTTACGTGATATGTTCTTGTAACTTACGTGACGGAGATAAAATGGTAACATGCATTCCCATTTGTGGTTAATCTAGTTATGTGTGTAGCTTGATATCAGTCTAGCCTTCCTGAAGATTTGTAACATGCAGAACATATATTTGGGGTAAGACCACATTCAGGATCCGTCCGCCGAAAAAGTGCACTTAAAATACCGTTTTGTATGATATGCATAAATTTTGTTCGAACATTTTGACATGGGACATGTTTGTCTCGTGAGAACTGAATGTACTGCTGCATTAGACAAGATAAAACATCAAATGGGGATGAGTTTTCACACCTATAACTTACGTAATATGTTTTTGTAACATACGTGACGGAGATAAAACGGTAACATGCATTCCCATTTGTGGTTAACCTAGTTATGTGTGTAGCTTGATATTAGTCTAGCCTTCGTGAAGATTTGTAACATGCAGAACATCTATTTGGGGTAAGACCACATTCAGGATCCGTCCGCCGAAAAAGTGCACTTAAAATACCGTTTTCTGTGATATGCATAAATTTTGTTCGAACACTTTGACATGGGACATGTTTGTCTCGTGAGTACTGAATGTACTGCTGCATTAGACAAGATAAAACATCAAATGGGGATGAGTTTTCACACCTATAACTTACATAATATGTTCTTGTAACTTACGTGACGGAGATAAAACGGTAACATGCATTCCCATTTGTGGTTAATCTAGTTATGTGTGTAGCTTGATATCAGTCTAGCCTTCGTGAAGATTTGTAACATGCAGAACATCTATTTGGGGTAAGACCACATTCAGGATCCGTCCGCCGAAAAAGTGTACTTAAAATACCGTTTTCTGTGATATGCATAAATTTTGTTCGAACACTTTGACATGGGACATGTTTGTCTCGTGAGTACTGAATGTACTGCTGCATTAGACAAGATAAAACATCAAATGGGGATGAGTTTTCACACCTATAACTTACGTAATATGTTCTTGTAACTTACGTGACGGAGATAAAACGGTAACATGCATTCCCATTTGTGGTTAATATAGTTATGTGTGTAGCTTGATATCAGTCTAGCCTTCGTGAAGATTTGTAACATGCAGAACATCTATTTGGGGTAAGACCACATTCAGGATCCGTCCGCCGAAAAAGTGTACTTAAAATACCGTTTTCTGTGATATGCATAAATTTTGTTCGAACACTTTGACATGGGACATGTTTGTCTCGTGAGTATTGAATGTACTGCTGCATTAGACAAGATAAAACATCAAATGGGGATGAGTTTTCACACCTATAACTTACGTAATATGTTCTTGTAACTTTACGTGACGGAGATAAACGGTAACATGCATTCCCATTTGTGGTTAATATAGTTATGTGTGCAAGTCGATACCAGTCTAGCCTTCGTGAAGATTTTGTACATGCAGAACATCTATTTGGGTAAGACCATTGGCTCAGGATCCGTCCGCCGAAAAGTGCACTTAAAATACCGTTTTCTGTGATATGCATAAATTTTGTTCGAACACTTTGACATGGGACATGTTTGTCTCTGTGAGTGGCAATTGAATACCGCTGCATTAGACAAGATAAAACATCAAATGGGGATGATGAGTTTTCACACCTATAACTTTACGCATTATGTTCTTGTAACTTACGTGACGGAGATAAAACGGTAACATGCATTCCCATTTGTGGTTAATCTAGTATGTGTGTGTAGCTGATATCAGCTCCAGCCTTCCTGAAGATTTGTAACATGGCGAACATATATTTGGGGTAAGACCACATTCAGGATCCGTCCGCCGAAAAAGTGCACTTAAAATACTGTTTTCTGTGATATGCATAAATTTTGTTCAAACACTTTGACATGGGACATGTTTGTCTCGTGAATACTGAATGTACTGCTGGAATACACAAGATAAAACATCAAACGGGGATGAGTTTTCACACCTATAACTTACGTAATATGTTCTTGTAACTTACGTGACGGAGATAAAACGGTAACATGCATTCCCATTTGTGGTTAATCTAGCTATGTGTGTAGCTTGATATCAGTCTAGCCTTCGTGAAGATTTGTAACATGCAGAACATCTATTTGGGGTAAGACCACATTCAGGATCCGTCCGCCGAAAAAGTGCACTTAAAATACCGTTTTCTGTGATATGCATACATTTTGTTCGAACACTTTGACATGGGACATGTTTGTCTCGTGAGTAATGAATGTACTGGTGCATTAGACAAGATAAAACATCAAATGGGGATGAGTTTTCACACCTATAACTTACGTAATATGTTTTTGTAACTTACGTGACGGAGATAAAACGATAACATGCATTCCCATTTGTGGTTAATATAGTTATGTGTGTAGCTTGATATCAGTCTAGCCTTCGTGAAGATTTGTAACATGCAGAACAACTATTTGGGGTAAGACCACATTCAGGATCCGTCCGCCAAAAAAGTGCACTTAAAATACCGTTTTCTGTGATATGCATAAATTTTGTTCGAACACTTTGACATGGGACATGTTTGTCTCGTGAGTACTGAATGTACTGCTGCATTAGACAAGATAAAACATCAAATGGGGATGAGTTTTCACACCTATAACTTACGTAATATGTTCTTGTAACTTACGTGACGGAGATAAAACGGTAACATGCATTCCCATTTGTGGTTAATATAGTTATGTGTGTAGCTTGATATCAGTCTAGCCTTCGTGAAGATTTGTAACATGCAGAACAACTATTTGGGGTAAGACCACATTCAGGATCCGTCCGCCGAAAAAGTGCACTTAAAATACCGTTTTCTGTGATATGCTTAAATTTTGTTGGAACACTTTGACATGGGACATGTTTTTTTCGTGAGTACTGAATGTACTGCTGCATTAGACAAGATAAAACATCAAATGGGGATGAGTTTTCACACCTATAACTTACATAATATGTTCTTGTAACTTACGTGACGGAGATAAAACGGTAACATGCATTCCCATTTGTGGTTAATCTAGTTATGTGTGTAGCTTGATATCAGTCTAGCCTTCGTGAAGATTTGTAACATGCAGAACATCTATTTGGGGTAAGACCACATTCAGGATCCGTCCGCCGAAAAAGTGCACTTAAAATACCTTTTTTTTATTGTGATATGCATAAATTTTGTTCGAACACTTTGACATGGGACATGTTTGTCTCGTGAATACTGAATGTACTGCTGGAATACCCAAGATAAAACATCAAACGGGGATGAGTTTTCACACCTATTACTTACGTAATATGTTCTTGTAACTTACGTGACGGAGATAAAACGGTAACATGCATTCCCATTTGTGGTTAATCTAGTTATGTGTGTAGCTTGATATCAGTCTAGCCTTCGTGAAGATTTGTAACATGCAGAACATCTATTTGGGGTAAGACCACATTCAGGATCCGTCCGCCGAAAAAGTGCACTTAAAATACCGTTTTCTGTGATATGCATACATTTTGTTCGAACACTTTGACATGGGACATGTTTGTCTCGTGAGTAATGAATGTACTGGTGCATTAGACAAGATAAAACATCAAATGGGGATGAGTTTTCACACCTATAACTTACGTAATATGTTCTTGTAACTTACGTGACGGAGATAAAACGATAACATGCATTCCCATTTGTGGTTAATCTAGTTATGTGTGTAGCTTGATATCAGTCTAGCCTTCGTGAAGATTTGAAAAAAGCAGAACATCTATTTGGGGTAAGACCACATTCACGATCCGTCCCCCGAAAAAGTGCACTTAAAATACCGTTTTCTGTGATATGTATAAATTTTGTTCGAACACTTTGATATGGGACATGTTTGTCTCGTGAGTACTGAATGTACTGCTGCATTAGACAAGATAAAACATCAAATGGGGATGAGTTTTCACACCTATAACTTACGTAATATGTTCTTGTAACTTACGTGACGGAGATAAAACGGTAACATGCATTCCCATTTGTGGTTAATATAGTTATGTGTGTAGCATGATATCAGTCTAGCCTTTGTGAAGATTTGTAACATGCAGAACAACTATTTGGGGTAAGATCACATTCAGGATCAGTCCGCCGAAAAAATGCACTTAAAATACCGTTTTCTGTGATATGCTTAAATTTTGTTCGAACACTTTGACATGGGACATGTTTGTCTCGTGAGTACAGAATGTACTGCTGCATTAGACAAGATAAAACATCAAATGGGGATGAGTTTTCACACCTATAACTTACGTAATATGTTCTTGTAACTTACGTGACGGAGATAAAACGGTAACATGCATTCCCATTTGTGGTTAATCTAGTTACGTGTGTAGCTTGATATCAGTCTAGCCTTCCTGAAGATTTGTAACATGCAGAACATATATTTGGGGTAAGAACACATTCAGGATCCGTCCGCCAAAAAAGTGCACTTAAAATACCGTTTTCTGTGATATGCATTAATTTTGTTCGAACACTTTGACATGGGACATGTTTGTCTAGTGAGTACTGAATGTACTGCTGCATTAGACGAGATAAAACATCAAATGGGGATGAGTTTTCACACCTATAACTTACGTAATATGTTCTTGTAACTTACGTGACGGATATAAAACGGTAACATGCATTCCCATTTGTGGTTAATATAGTTATGTGTGTAGCTTGATATCAGTCTAGCCTTCGTGAAGATTTGTAACATGCAGAACAACTATTTGGGGTAAGACCACATTCAGGATCCGTCCGCCGAAAAAGTGCACTTAAAATACCGTTTTCTGTGATATGCATAAATTTTGTTCGAACACTTTGACATGGGACATGTTTGTCTCGTGAGTACTGAATGTACTGCTGCATTAGACAAGATAAAACATCAAATGGGGATGAGTTTTCACACCTATAACTTACGTAATATGTTCTTGTAACTTACGTGACGGAGATAAAACGGTAACATGCATTCCCATTTGTGGTTAACTTAGTTATGTGTGTAGCTTGATATCAGTCTAGCCTTCGTGAAGATTTGTAACATGCAGAACATCTATTTGGGGTAAGACCACATTCAGGATCCGTCCGCCGAAAAAGTGCACTTAAAATACCGTTTTCTGTGATATGCATAAATTTTGTTCGAACACTTTGACATGGGACATGTTTGTCTCGTGAGTACTGAATGTACTGCTGCATTAGAGAAGATAAATCATCAAATGGGGATGAGTTTTCACACCTATAACTTACGTGATATGTTCTTGTAACTTACGTGACGGAGATAAAACGGTAACATGCATTCCCATTTGTGGTTAATCTAGTTATGTGTGTAGCTTGATATTAGTCTAGCCTTCGTGGAGATTTGTAACATGCAGAACATATATTTGGTGTAAGACCACATTCAGGATCCGTCCGCCGAAAAAGTGTACTTAAAATACCGTTTTCTGTGATATGCATTAATTTTGTTCGAACACTTTGACATGGGACATTTGTCTCGTGAGAACTGAATGTACTGCTTCATTAGACAAGATAAAACATCAAATGGGATGAGTTTTCACACCTATAACTTACGTAATATGTTCTTGTAACATACGTGACGGAGATAAAACGGTAAATACGCATTCCCATTTGTGTTGCACCTAGTTACGTGTGTAGCTTGATATTAGTCTATCCTTCGTGAAGATTTGTAACATGCAGAACATCTATTTGGGGTAAGACCACATTCAGGATCCGTCCGCCGAAAAGTGCACTTAAAATACCGTTTTCTGTGATATGCATAAATTTTGTTCGAACACTTTGACATGGGACATGTTTGTCTCGTGAGTACTGAATGTACTGCTGCATTAGACAAGATAAAACATCAAATGGGGATGAGTTTTCACACCTATAACTTACGTGATATGTTCTTGTAACTTACGTGACGGAGATAAAATGGTAACATGCATTCCCATTTGTGGTTAACCTAGTTATGTGTGTAGCTTGATATCGGTCTAGCCTTCGTGAAGATTTGTAACATGCAGAACATCTATTTGGGGTAAGACCACATTCAGGATCCGTCCGCCGAAAAAGTGCACTTAAAATGCCGTTTTCGGTTATATGCATTAATTTTGTTCGAACACTTTGACATGGGACATGTTTGTCTCGTGAGTACTGAATGTACTGCTGCATTAGACAAGATAAAACATCAAATGGGGATGAGTTTTCACACCTATAACTTACGTAATATGTTCTTGTAACTTACGTGACGGAGATAAAACGGTAACATGCATTCCCATTTGTGGTTAATATAGTTATGTGTGTAGCTTGATATCAGTCTAGCCTTCGTGAAGATTTGTAACATGCAGAACAACTATTTGGGGTAAGACCACATTCAGGATCCGTCCTCCGAAAAAGTGCACTTAAAATATCGTTTTCTGTGATATGCATAAATTTTGTTCGAACACTTTGACATGGGACATGTTTGCCTCGTGAGTACAGAATGTACTGCTGCATTAGACAAGATAAAACATCAAATGGGGTTGAGTTTTCACACCTATAACTTACGTAATATGTTCTTGTAACTTACGTGACGGAGATAAAACGGTAACATGCATTCCCATTTGTGGTTAATCTAGTTATGTGTGTAGCTTGATATCAGTATAGCCTTCGTGAAGATTTGTAACATGCAGAACATCTATTTGGGGTAAGACCACATTCAGGATCCCCGGGAGGGGTACTTAGTACCGTTTCTGTTATGCACTTAAATTTTGTTTCCGAACACTTTGACATGGGACATGTTTGTCTCGTGAGTACTGAATGTACTGCTGCATTAGACAAGATAAAACATCAAATGGGGATGAGTTTTCACACCTATAACTTACGTAATATGTTCTTGTAACTTACGTGACGGAGATAAAACGGTAACATGCATTCCCATTTGTGGTTAATCTAGTTATGTGTGTTGCTTGATATCAGTCTAGCCTTCGTGAAGATTTGTAACATGCAGAACAACTATTTGGGGTAAGACCACTTTCAGGATCCGTCCGCCGAAAAATAGCACTTAAAATACCGTTTTCTGTGATATGCATAAATTTGTTCAAACACTTTGACATGGGACATGTTTGTCTAGTGAAGTACTGAATATACTGCTGCATTAGACAAGATAAAACATCAAATGGGGATGAGTTTTTCACACCTATAACTTACGTAATATGTTCTTGTAACTTACGTGACGGATATAAAACGGTAACATACATTCCCATTTGTAGTTAATCTAGTTATGTGTGTAGCCGATATCAGTCTAGCCATCGTGAAGATTTGTAACAAAGCAGAACTTCTATTTGGGGTAAGACCACATTCAAGATCCATCCGCCGAAAAAGTGCACTTGAAATACCGTTTTCTGTGATATGCATAAATTTTGTTCGAACACTTTGACATGGGACATGTTTGTCTCGTGAGTACTGAATGTACTGCTGCATTAGACAAGATAAAACATCAAATGGGGATGAGTTTTCACACCTATAACTTACGTAATATGTTCTTGTAACTTACGTGACGGAGATAAAACGGTAACATGCATTCCCATTTGTGGTTAATCTAGTTATGTGTGTAGCTTGATATCAGTCTAGCCTTCTTGAAGATTTGTAACATGCAGAACATCTATTTGGGGTAAGACCACATTCAGGATCCGTCCGCCGAAAAAGTGCACTTAAAATGCCGTTTTCGGTTATATGCATTAATTTTGTTCGAACACTTTGACATGGGACATGTTTGTCTCGTGAGTACTGAATGTACTGCTGCGTGAACCAAAGATAAAACATCAAATGGGGATGAGTTTTCACACCTACTTAACATACGTAATATGTTCTTGTAACTTACGTGACGGAGATAAAACGGTAACATGCATTCCCATTTGTGGTTAATCTAGTTATGTGTGTAGCTTGATATCAGTCTAGCCTTCCTGAAGATTTGTAACATGCAGAACATATATTTGGGGTAAGACCACATTCAGGATACGTCCGCCGAAAAAGTGCACTTAAAATACCGTTTTCTGTGATATACATAATTTTTTTTAGAACACTTTGACATGGGACATGTTTGTCTCGTGAGTACTGAATGTACTGCTGCATTAGACAAGATAAAACATCAAATGGGGATGAGTTTTCAAACCTAAAACTTACGTAATATGTTCTTGTAACTTACGTGACGGAGAAAAAACGGTAACATGCATTCCCATTTGTGGTTAATCTAGTTATGTGTGTAGCTTGATATCAGTCTAGCCTTCGTGAAGATGTGTAACATGCAGAACAACTATTTGGGGTAAGACCACATTCAGGATCCGTCCGCCGAAAAAGTGCACTTAAAATACCGTTTTCTGTGATATGCATACATTTTGTTCGAACACTTTGACATGGGACATGTTTGTCTCGTGAGTACTATGAATGTTCGTTGCATTAGACAAGATAAAACATCAAATGGGGATGAATTTTCACAACTATAACTTACGTAATATGTTCTTGTAACTTACGTGACGGAGATAAACGGTAACATGCATTCTACTTTTGTGGTTAATCTAGAAGGTGTGTAGCTTGATATCAGTCTAGCCTTCCTGAAGATTTGTAACATGCAGAACAACTATTTGGGGTAAGACCACATTCAGGATCCGTCCGCCGAAAAAGTGCACTTAAAATACCGTTTTCTGTTATATGCATACATTTTGTTCGAACACTTTGACATGGGACATGTTTGTCTCGTGAGTACTGAATGTTCTGCTGCATTAGACAAGATTAAACATCAAATGGGGATGAGTTTTCACACCTATAACATACGTAATATGTTCTTGTAACTTACGTGACGGGGATAAAACGGTAACATGCATTCCCATTTGTGGTTAATCTAGCTATGTGTGTAGCTTGATATCAGTCTAGCCTTCGTGAAGATTTGTAACATGCAGAACATCTATTTGGGGTAAGACCACATTCAGGATCCGTCCCCCGAAAAAGTGCACTTAAAATACCGTTTTCTGTGATATGCATACATTTTGTTCAAACACGTTGACATGGGACATGTTTGTCTAGTGAGTACTGAATGTACTGCTGCATTAGACAAGATAAAACATCAAATGGGGATGAGTTTTCACACCTATAACTTACGTAATATGTTCTTGTAACTTACGTGACGGAGATAAAACGGTAACATGCATTCCCATTTGTGGTTAATCTAGTTATGTGTGTAGCTTGATATCAGTCTAGCCTTCCTGAAGATTTGTAACATGCAGAACAACTATTTGGGGTAAGACCACATTCAGGATCCGTCCGCCGAAAAAATGCACTTAAAATACCGTTTTCTGTGATATGCATAAATTTTGTTCGAACACTTTGACATGGGACATGTTTGTCTCGTGAGTAATGAATGTACTGCTGCATTAGACAAGATAAAACATCAAATGGGGATGAGTTTTCACACATATAACTTACGTAATATGTTATTGTAACTTACGTGACGGAGATAAAACGGTAACATGCATTTCCATTTGTGGTTAATCTAGTTATGTTTGTAGCTTGATATCAGTCTAGCCTTCCTGAAGATTTGTAACATGCAGAACATATATTTGGGGTAAGACCACATTCAGGATACGTCCGCCGAAAAAGTGCACTTAAAATACCGTTTTCTGTGATATACATAATTATTTTTAGAACACTTTGACATGGGACATGTTTGTCTCGTGAGTACTGAATGTACTGCTGCATTAGACAAGATACAAACGTCAAATGGGGATGAGTTTTCAAACCTATAACTTACGTAATATGTTCTTGTAACTTACGTGACGGAGAAAAAACGGTAACATGCATTCCCATTTGTGGTTAATCTAGTTATGTGTGTGGCTTGATATCAGTATAGCCTTCGTGAAGATTTGTAACATGCAGAACATCTATTTGGGGTAAGACCACATTCAGAATCCGTCCGCCGTAAAAGTGCACTTAAAATACCGTTTTCTGTTATATGCATATATTTTGTTCGAACACTTTGATATGGGACATGTTTGTCTCGTGAGTACTGAATGTACTGCTGCATTAGACAAGATAAAACATCAAATGGGGATGAGTTTTCAAACCTATAACTTACGTAATATGTTCTTGTAACTTACGTGACGGAGAAAAAACGGTAACATGCATTCCCATTTGTGGTTAATCTAGTTATGTGTGTAGCTTGATATCAGTCTAGCCTTCGTGAAGATTTGTAACATGCAGAACATATATTTGGGGTAAGACCACATTCAGGATCCGTCCGCCGAAAAAGTGCACTTAAAATGCCGTTTTCTGTGATATGCATAAATTGTGTTCGAACACTTTGACATGGGACATGTTTGTCTCGTGAGTACTGAATGTACTGCTGCATTAGACAAGATAAAACATCAAATGGGGATGAGTTTTCACACCTATAACATACGTAATATGTTCTTGTAACTTACGTGACGGGGATAAAACGGTAACATGCATTCCCATTTGTGGTTAATCTAGTTATGTGTGTAGCTTGATATCAGTCTAGCCTTCTTGAAGATTTGTAACATGCAGAACAACTATTTGGGGTAAGACCAAATTCAGGATCCGTCCGCCGAAAAAGTGCACTTAAAATACCGTTTTCTGTGATATGCATACATTTTGTTCAAACACGTTGACATGGGACATGTTTGTCTAGTGAGTACTGAATGTACTGCTGCATTAGACAAGATAAAACATCAAATGGGGATGAGTTTTCACACCTATAACTTACGTAATATGTTCTTGTAACTTACGTGACGGAGATAAAACGGTAACATGCATTCCCATTTGTGGTTAATCTAGTTATGTGTGTAGCTTGATATCAGTCTAGCCTTCCTGAAGATTTGTAACATGCAGAACAACTATTTGGGGTAAGACTACATTCAGGATCCGTCCGCCGAAAAAGTGCACTTAAAATACCGTTTTCTGTGATATGCATACATTTTGTTCAAACACTTTGACATGGGACATGTTTGTCTAGTGAGTACTGAATGTACTGCTGCATTAGACAAGATAAAACATCAAATGGGGATGAGTTTTCACACCTATAACTTACGTAATATGTTCTTGTAACTTACGTGACGGATATAAAACGGTAACATGCATTCCCATTTGTGGTTAATCTAGTTATGTGTGTAGCTTGATATCAGTCTAGTCATCGTGAAGATTTGTAACAAGCAGAACATATATTTGGGGTAAGACCACATTCAGGATCCGTCCGCCGAAAAAGTGCACTTAAAATACCGTTTTCTGTGATATGCATAAATTTTGTTCGAACACTTTGACATGGGACATGTTTGTCTCGTGAGTAATGAATGCACTGCTGCATTAGACAAGATAAAACATCAAATGGGGATGAGTTTTCACACATATAACTTACGTAATATGTTATTGTAACTTACGTGACGGAGATAAAACGGTAACATGCATTCCCATTTGTGGTTAATCTAGTTATGTTTGTAGCTTGATATCAGTCTAGCATTCCTGAAGATTTGTAACAGGCAGAACATATATTTGGGGTAAGACCACATTCAGGATACGTCCGCCGAAAAAGTGCACTTAAAATACCGTTTTCTGTGATATACATAATTTTTTTTAGAACACTTTGACATGGGACATGTTTGTCTCGTGAGTACTGAATGTACTGCTGCATTAGACAAGATACAACATCAAATGGGGATGAGTTTTCAAACCTATAACTTACGTAATATGTTCTTCTAACTTACGTGACGGAGAAAAAACGGTAACATGCATTCCCATTTGTGGTTAATCTAGTTATGTGTGTTGCTTGATATCAGTCTAGCCTTCGTGAAGATTTGTAACATGCAGAACATCTATTTGGGGTAAGACCACATTCAGAATCCGTCCGCCGTAAAAGTGCACTTAAAATACCGTTTTCTGTTATATGCATACATTTTGTTCGAACACTTTGATAAGGGACATGTTTGTCTCGTGAGTACTGAATGTACTGCTGCATTAGACAAGATAAAACATCAAATGGGGATGAGTTTTCACACCTATAACTTACGTAATATGTTCTTGTAACTTACGTGACGAAGATACAACGGTAACATGCATTCCCATTTGTGGTTCATCTAGTTATGTGTGTAGCTTGATATGAATCTAGCCTTCGTGAAGATTTGTAACATGCAGAACATCTATTTGGGGTAAGACCACATTCAGGATCCGTCCGCCAAAAAAGTGCACTTAAAATACCGTTTTCTGTGATATGCATACATTTTGTTCGAACACTTTTACATGGGACATGTTTGTCTCGTGAGTACTGAATGTACTGCTGCATTAGACAAGATAAAACATCAAATGGGGATGAGTTT